>OENT01002063.1:13537-29174 GCA_900239685.1 Rotaria macrura | reverse complement strand
GCTAGAGGATACTTCCAAAATTCTATGCAAATGGTAGCAGCTTATTAACACACTTAAAAGCTAGCATCATCTACTTCAACACGGAGTTTGACCTTTTTCAACTTATTTCTGTCAGCCATCAACCACGAAAAATAGAAATGTATCCCAAAGTTTATTCGCAAATTCTCATTTTTAGAGATTGTTATACTGATCATTTTGGTTGAAAAATAGTTCTATTTTTATCAACAACTAATGGTATCTGAGTCATAGTACTAGAAAATATCGTATGCTTGACTAGCACTATTTGCCGTTCTCCAACATTTTGATTCGGGTAACACTTTTTCTTGATGAACATGGAACATCTGTTAACCAAAATGATCAGCAAATAAGACCTCTAAAAATAGGATTCTTCAGTAAGTTCTCGAATAGCGTTGCTAATTTGTTCACTGTCTAGAGAAGTACTTTATCAAACTTCAACTTAAGTCACTGGTTTTTTCAGATCTTTTCACTGCAAACAGATTTTAGAGGATTTTGCGAAGTTAGATAAAATAGAGAAAACTCAGGGATTCAAATAAAGAATTGCATAATTTTGAAAATCTAAGAACAGGGGAATTTGCATCCGATTACAGAAACCCCTAATTTATAGTTTATCTTTCGCATATAAATGTGTAATTTTATCTTTTAAATTAGTGATAATAAGTCTAATTGATATTATTAAACCTTTTACTGATGAATAAAAACGTTGAAGTATCTCTACCATTAGAAAAAAATTAGCTCATTTGATCATAATCCTGAGCACCGAGGCAATTTTCTTTTTGCTAGATGACCTTTAGCAAACTCTGGATACACATATATTTAATTATTTAGTCTAGTCCAACTATTGCACTGACGCAGTTCTCAGAGCATTGCTTATACGCTCAGTAAAAAAATGCATGATCTTTATTTTTTTGACTATCATTAATATGTTTGTTCTTTTAATTTATTTAAATGTATAAAAGGTTCTTTATGCGATTGTATAAAATAAAAAGATGATGATTGTTATGGGGGGTTGAAAAACTACCTTAAATAACTATTTTGTTATAAACTCTAGGCGAGGCGAGGCAGCAATGAGCGACTCGCTAGCATGACGAGGAGGTGACGAGTCGCTTTTTTGATTGACTCGTGGATCTCTGCTTAGAATTACCTAAACGCATATCGATTTGGCAAAACATTTTAAAACAATCCATGATACCAGTGTGTTTCATTTCCAAGAATGATTTATGCTCTCATGGAGTTAAGTTAGACGAATCTCTGTCCTTCATTTCAAGTGATAAATTGGATGAATGTCAATAATTACATTTCTATTCCAATTAAACATAGATTTTGGTCAGTATCCAACGAAATTTTTCTCGATATTGTCTTGAGATTGGCAAGTCATTTTCATACATTTGAAATTTGTTCAGATCCTCGTTGAATCTAAAGTGAGTGTTAGCAACTATGAGCATTTTTTCAACGTAGCCCTTCTACGTTAAACTTAGTTTGGCCAATAGAGTTGTACTACAAATCAATACATATATGTTGTTTTTGCATTAGCTATGTTTCCTCATGCTTTAACAATTGGAATTCTTATTACATCTTAGCAACCGTGTATAAAAGGAAAAACATTATTTCTTATACGATGCAGTTAAGAGCGAATAGAATTTCACCAAACAATATTTTGAGTTAGCGTCTTCTTACGTAATGAGAAACAGTAAGTATGACGAAAACATCACATCTACACCAAATAGCAATGTATGAGAATAGTATTAAAGATCAAAACAGAACCAATATTCTTATGTCTTGTTTCAACAAGCAAAAATAGTCAAGAACTGCGGGTGACTGATAACATGGTCTTCTCATAACAACATATTTTACCTGGTTTATTTTTTAGGTATTCTATCTTAAACTTACCTAGTGAGAGAATAAAAATTTAAAAAAAACTCTTTCATACGGTATTCTTCACATCTGACAGATTATAGGTGTTAATAATTTAGATATTATGTAGCCTGTATAGAAAGAATCTTCTATAGCTATTGTCAAAGAAACATAATATAATGACGTTGTTGAAATCTATTCAAAGCAAAACGCATTCTACTGACATATTATATATTACTGGGAAGAAAATAAATTTATGCACGTGTATATACCATATATATATATATATATATATATATATATATATTGAAGTCATAGTTTTAAACATTAGGTTTTGTTCCCAAAGTTCAATATGTTTTTCTTCTGATTGCTTCATATAAAAACTCAGATGAATAAATGAATAAAAAACGAATACCGATATTTTCCATAATAATCTACATACACCCGTTTCTATCATTGTTGTTGATACACTCAGAATGAATTATCTAGATCAAATAATCAGACGGTTAGATCAGATGAAACTTTCGGCTAAGCTATATTCTACCATATATATTCTAGAGTTTTGGAGACTACAATTTTCTTTCTGTGTCGTTTCACCTAATCGTTCATGACATAATTTGATGTATTGTATCCAAAGTAAAACCATTTCCTGATCTATTATTCATGATGTAGCTTGAGTCTTATTGCTTCTAGTGCATTCTTTCTTTCATCCCTGTTCAATCATGAGTTCGTCGTCAGCTACGTGTATTATTAGTTAATTTAGAATCTTACATGATAAATAACATAGAATAGATGTCGGAAATTTTGTGTTAAAATTTGAACTATTGGTTGACTTCTTTTTCTTTTTACTTAAGTACGTTTGATGAGCACATATCTGCATATTTAATTCACTAGCTTCTATGGTGCGCATAAAATAATAACGGCTATATCACATTAGTTGAAGACTTGAACGAAAAATAATTAGTTTGCATTTAAACAAAGAACAATCCCTAATCAAATCTATTTATAAAAGAGGTTCAAGAGCTCAAAAGAATTTTTTCAATGACGTACTGTTTTATTACATTCACTGTTTAAATAATTGTGATGCAAGCAGAATGAAGTATCATAATAAGAATCTCGAAATTACGGAACACTATTAGGTATCTATGAAATCTTTCAGAAAAGTACTATGAATACTGTGTATCGTTGAATACAATTGTGCTTCGTTGTACACAATATATGCATAGTTCACAAAAACTTTCTTGAAAAAAAATGGTTGTTGGTTTCATTCTTTCTATTTGAATGACCTTTTTTTATTAGATCGTTTTTATTACAAAAAATAAAGGATGATAGCATCGAATAATAAACACTGAAGGCTCATCTAGATTTAGCTTGAGAGGAATCATTTTTTTGTTTACACAAATACTAGTTTTCATTGAGATCTAGCACTGTATGAGACACTCTTGGAGTAAATACAGATATGAGATAAAAGTTTTTATTGGTATAAGATCTCACATTAGGACTAGACAAGTATTACACAGAATGTTTTCATCGGAAATATTCTAAGGCTAAAATATCGATTCGTCATAGGCTGACTTACGAGAACGTGCCAATCAGAAAAACAGTCACCCTCAACATTCTTGAAGGATGTTAACATCTCGTAAAAGTTTCTCAAATCGTACTGTCTGATTTTTCTAAAATCTGATTTGATTTATGTACACATCTAAAAGAATTCATCTAAGACTGTTTTAAATATTGTTTGTTTATTATACAGTGTATCGTATCATTCATTCGTATTTATGAAATTATAAGAATGATTCCAGATGTCTTATATTGTAAATTGTCGAAAAACAATTGAATTCGAGAAGATATGTGTTATCTTTAGAATCTATCGTATACTTTGAATAGCAGATTTATTGACAAGAGTTATTACTATTTCATAGATCATTGAATTCTATGTATTCGTCACATTTCATGAATGGTGCTTTTATTTCAAAAACCCGACCGATCGTTGAATTCACAAACCTACTGTAAGACCGGTGCCAAATTATTTGACATTTTTTGGCATATATGTGCTGTACGTTCATTATTGATCTTATGTTAACTCTTCTGCATCTTCTTTGCTTTCACTATTGTTGATTGCTCACGCTTGTTCTGTTTCTTTTTTTCCAGTCTTCTCCGAGTACTTGTTCCTATTCCTACGATGCTAGTTTTTTTTTCATTCCTTCTCATATTGGCTGTTCGTTCCTATTGCTTTGAAACAGCCTCTCTCGTACCGTAGTATAACTTTTTTTTCTTTCTATCTTCTTCTTCGCTTCCTCTGACGACAACAACAACAACAACTCATCTTTTGCACGCACAACATTCATAAAAAATGTTAAAGCATCTTTTATTTTTATACTTGGTCTCGTTCTAATAATAGACCAAGGGATATTCCGGAAAGCATGAAAAACAACGAAGCACAGCACTATACGAAATTATCACATAATATGTTGGATAAATTATCGAATAAGATTTCAGCAATCAAAGGAGATATAACTGAAGCTGTTAAAGAACATCGACGTTCAATTTCTTCTGATAGTTATAGTTCAAAATCTTCGACAAGTAGTTCATCAACTGTAAATAACGCTACATTTACATTGCAAGATGATTCTCCATCTAGAACAGTACCAACACGACAATTATCGATTATATCTGGTAAGTATGAATTTTAAATGTAGTGATATAGACATTTGTAGCATATTCGTTTTCGCTTCAACAACAACTATCAATCGTACAGAACTTATCGATCTGCATATATATATATATATTGTAAACATATTATAATCCAAGTATTCTAATTATTCTTGCGTTCACATCAAACAGAGCGGCAAATGTCATATACATGTCAAAATAATATCGTTGAGATAAGTGAAAGCTAGACTTGCACATGTTTATCTTTCATATATTCAGGAAGTTTAAATGGTTTAATCGAATAGAGAAGGAATCGTTTTCATGAAATGTTAAATTTGATTATGTTGAATTTCCTTCGTACATGAAACACTGTGAAAAACATTGTATACAGCTAAATTATATCCATCGTACATCGTTTTATTTGTTTTAACTTCTAAGATTAAATTCATGTTTCCACAAATGAAATATATTGACACGAATAGCCCGACGTATAACTCAGTCAAAATAATTTGATATAGACCGAATATTTTCATAGTAATTTGACCATAGTGTGAAACTAACTAAGATGTTATTCAGTTGTTTAGTCATTAGTATATATGAGATGAGATCATCGGATCGAAGCTGTGTCTGCACTAGTTTTTCCATGTGCCATATTTATTCTATAAATCAACCAAAGAAAAAACAACGTTAAACAATCATTCTGTTTTTATTCTAGACGAAAAGTAAATAATAATCACTTTTCATAGATTTAGTTATTTAAATATCATGATGAATGATTTACGAACAAAACGAAGTTATTCTTCAATAGCCTAGAGAAATAATAAGATTGTAAAGATACCATAATAATGGAAAGAAGATTTTATTTTGAGATAACTGTTTTTCTGTGATAAAGTACATAAAAGAAAACATAGCTAGTTCTGTAATAAGATTAAATTCGAAGAAACTCTCATTGCAAAACATCGTTTACTCATATATTAAGATTTGTTATCGGATGATACTGAACCATTATCAATAATTACTACATCATCCCAACGTACTATTGACAATTTAACTACGAATATGGATCTGATATGCAAAAGATCGAGCGTTATTAAATCTTCTAGTTTATCGACGACTGCTACAAAAAAATCAACGTCTTCACTGAATTCTGCGGTCTCCATGCCTTCATCAAATGTTCTCTCTTCACATCCACAAAGAAGACTTAAATCAATACAGGATATATCAACACTTGCAGATAATGCAAAAGATGTAATTAATGGTGTTAAAGAACGTTTGATCACCAAAGTTGACTCAATTGAAATGACTTTAAAACCAACTATTGTTACTGTACCGCAAGAAAGCGTTAAAAGATCAACTATGCTTCTAGACGGACCTAAATTTCGACTGAATAGTACAGAAATATCGAAAATCAAAGTACCAATCAATAGTGACATTGTTTATTCGATTTCGGTAAGAACAATGACGCATGAATCGTGCCTTTCTATTTCACATTATCCTATCATAAGCAAACATACGTTTGTTTTTTTTGTTAACATAGATTTTCGTCGGTATTGTTTCTCTACTTATAACATTGTGGAAACCAGTATCATCATTTTTTTCTGGTTTTGTTGTTGGTGGTCTATTCGCAATAGTTATACTGTACATATGGTTCCGAACGGTGATCAATAGCAAGACTGAAGAAACTGTTATAGAAGAGTGGATCGATTTTCCTGCACTTGATTCTATGCTCGTAAAAGTTGACAAAGAAGACAAGAATACCTATATCCAAGTAACTTAAAATTATATCTCTACGATAGAAGATTTAAAGAAAAACCAATGACATACATATACTTTTGTAATGAATCACATTGAATTGTACATACATGTGATGATGTTGTTCTACTATCGATCAATCGATCGAAGTAACTTATCTGAGTAGAATAAGTTGGATTTTCCATTGTAAAAGCAAAAACAAACAGACTAATCCTTGAAATATGCGTACAGAAAGAAAAACCGGTTACCAAGGATGCTTTTCGAAAAGATACATGATACATAATGTTTCATTTTTTCTTAAACTTGATTCATTATTATTGTTATTCTAGGTAACCGGTGCTTCCATGAGCTTTCACAGTTATGATGCTGATCGTGATGAGGATTTCGTCCGTTTTCCATGTGATGTTCGTCTTGATGGGTATCGTCTTATTATTCAACTAGCTAGTAAACCTTGGATAGGCGAAAAAAAATCCGATAAAGAAGTTAAATTTGTTGGATGTCGTGAGTATTTAGTTAAAGGTAATTATTTAAAACTTAATATGGATAAATCATGTGTAGATGTTGATTTTTCAGAAGCTCGAATGATGCTTGTACCTGAAGCAACGCTAACACGTAGTAAATATTGGATGAATGATTATCCTATAGTTATACAAGATTTACAAATTCTCGATAAACAAATCTACAACAAACAACAATTAGAAAAATCAAAACTTGACAAAAATGATTTCTTTAAAAACAATGCAACAACACTGTCCATTTGGTTCGAAACTGGTCCACAGAAAGAAGAATGGTTTCATAAGTCAGTATTTTAATGTCATATATTTATAAGCTGCATATTTATTTCATGTATATTTTAGACTTTCTCTAGTATTGCGTAAAGGGAAAGAAGACATTGAAAGAGTTAAATATCTTCTTGCAAACAAAAATGAATCGTTGCCACCATCGATGTCTAATTCGTATCTTAGCCAGCGTCGGCAAGCTCACAAAGATGCTGACACTTTACTTGTTTCAAGTTCGGTCAATGCTGCTCATATTCGTGATTCAGTTCTCCAGACACAGATGAACATCGATATGTTACAACAAAGATCAAAGGTATGCTTGATAAAAATCAACTGATCCGTAACATTGATTTTTATTTGATCGAAATTATTGTTTGCTCGATAGCCATTGCTTGTTTTTGTTTAGGAAAAAAAACTAGAAAATAATGAAAAAGACGCCAGTGAATTTCATCGAATGAGAGTACAAAAATCAAAAACGACAACATCAACCGAAACTAGTTTGCAAAAAGTACTTCAAACACCGGAATGCTTAGACGAAACAGCTATAACACTCAATTTTATGACTCGTCGACTTTTATGTGATATGTTTCATACTCCAATTTTCAAAGATTTATTAAAAGATAAAGTTGAAACAAAATTAAAAGAAATCGCTGTAATTACTATTATCAAGAAGTTAATGTTATTTTAGTTGTTTCTTAATTTCTTTTTCTTTGTCGTAGGTGTCCATTCTTGAAAATCTTCGTGTCGTATCTATTGACCTAGGTAATACGTTTCCAATTATATTGAAAGTTGAGCCCATGCAATGGAATACAAATGGCATTTGCTTCAATTCATTTATCTGCTATCGTGGTAATTTCAAGTAAGTTAAATTATTCGAAAGTTTCAATCTTGTGTATTTTATATTTTATGAAAGCTTGATTATCTATAGAGAATAAATATTCTGCGATAGAGAACTCTTTCAAAATTACAAGTTTCCTTTATAGAAACAACAAACTTTAACATCTAAAGAGTCAATTGTTTGCTTTATTCTAATGGTGATGATACTTGTGTCATACAGATAATTTCTCTTCGTTTGATTGAAACACTCAACGAATGCGGCACGGATAGATATCAGTTTTTCAAATTGTTACTTAGTTGTTTGTCATTGTTAAAAATCAAAAAGCTCATTTATTCGTGAAAAATAAGATCGAATTGAGATGTGCACTATTGTCTCTTCAAATAGACTTCATAGAATTTTAAAGAAGCAAAATGAAAGAGACACGATGATAGCAAATGTATCATATTGTGTCTTGCTGCATATGGAAGAAAAAGAAATAATTGAAAGTTATTTCAGAGAAAAAACAATATTTAATAAAGTAGGGTGTCTTTAGTCGAGCATGATTGAATGTTCATATCGGAAGTGACTTCTCACATCACAGGAATCATTCACATGTACCGCTGGTAATTCTTCATTATGTGCCTTCACATTAATATTGTTTGTTTGTCTATTTGATTAATATCATTTAAATAGTTGAAAACGTAGACATGAAAACGATGATAGGCAATAAGAAGCTCTCGTTCATACTTAGCCAGGCTCACATTCTTCCGGAAAACAATCGAAGTATCACTGTATTCATCATTAATAAAATTAACGAGCGTGAAAAAGTCACAAGAAAATATTCTCTATATTATTTGACCACGAATAACTCAGAGTTTTCTTTCTCTTCATATTGAAACTATTGAAATATTTATTTCGATTTAGATTATCTATCAAAGGTCGTGTAGCACTCCAAAAATTAATTAATTATGATCCAGAAAGTAATAAGACAATATTTTCTCGACATGAAACATCACAAATTATTCATAATGATAATCAGCATATTAATGAATCTGATTATGTTCGAAGAGAAACAATTTTATGTAAAGATTCTGGAGTGCCAGAAACGTATGTTTCATAGTCATGAATTTCATTGAAATAAAATAAAAATTTTGTTTTTCTCTTGTAGGAAAACAACACAAAAACTTGGTACTATTCTAACGAATTTAGTAATGAATAAATATTTTCAAATGTTTGTTAATTTACCCTTTGTAAAAACCTTATTCGAGAAATTTTCTCAAGAAGACATCGGTATTGATCTTGAATTAACGAGTTTCAGTGGAGTTCTTACGGTAAATTATCAATTATGAATTTCGACAAAAGAGCGTGTTCGATATTTTTCTTATGAAAAACAATATCTACTTTAGCTTAACATTCCTCCACCACCAAGTGATCGAATTTGGTAAAAACATTTTGACTCTATTCATTCATATGCAATAGATTAATAGATTCGTTTTCTTTTAGGGTAGGCTTTTCAGAAATGCCAGATCTTAACATCAAAGTAACACCAACATATGGTGAAAAACAGTATTCTTATATATTATTGCAAGATTTTCTTGCAGCTAAAGTTCGAGCACAGTTCAAAGTGAGAGAAATTCATGAGTTTCTTATGTGAATATGATTTGTTTGTTTATTCTATAGCGCCTATTTGTTCTTCCAGCTATGGATGATCAATTACTACCGTTCTTTCGAGACTGGGTCATCGATATGATGTGAGTTTTTAATTCTGCAAACACTTTCAGTCTTTAAAAACAAGGTTCTAGATATATTGTTCAATACTACATATATTTATATATATATATTGATTTAGTGTTTTTTCAAACAATAGTTCAAACTTATCTTTTACTTAATTGTGAAATCTTTGAGAGTCAATTTTATGATAGAATACATCGAGAACATCGTATTTTTACAAAGATACACAAGGAAAATTTTCATTTAGGGTCAGAACGCTTATTCCTTATAGTTATTTTCAAAATATCATTGATGACGTGCATGATTATCTCCTTTTTCTGCAGTCCAATGTGGATTATAGTATTAATAAGGAAAATCACTTTTAATCAAATTCATATTTTTATTATTTAAAGAGAAATTCAGCAAGTTTCTGCTTCTTTCATAGTTTTTTTTCTTGTAAGACAGTCTCACAAATGTTTTTAAAGTTATATGTGCTTGGCACTTTCAGAATTTTGAAGTTCAACTAATGACTTTTGACATTCCATGCTCGGAATCATTGTTCTAGATAATTTTATCGTAGGTCATTAGTACTAAAATAAAGACGATTAAAATAATGAATAGCGTAATTCATTTTCATATGCTTCGGTAAAGAATACGTCTCATGCATCATGAAATGAACTTTTTACAAATATTTTATTCAAAAATGTTTGAAAAAGGTTTTTTATTTTTCTATATGGTCAACCATGCACAATGCATTCGTAACTGATGAATTACAATCTAGAAGTAATTTGTCCTGAGTAATTTACTAATCGCAAAGGGGAACACTTTACTAGAATTATCTTTCTCTTGTTGATTGGTGATATAATCATGACTCAGTACTATTCCAGGGAGAATTTATTGGATGAGTATCTATTGATATACGATTGTTCATAAGGAAAGAAACATATTTGTGCTTAAGAATATGATCATCCATAGTATGTCTTCAGAAATAAAAATTTGATTCCTGACTATCATTATACAAGCTAAACCATAGAGCATGAATACCAGTTTGTCTGTATTATTGTGTGACACTGTGCTATTATTTTCTAATTTGTCAAGTTTCGATAGATATGAGGGATTATCTAGTATTAAAGTAAAAGCCGTCTTTAATTTCTCAGTATAGTATAAAATTGACTTATACATGCCTGTATGTCTTGGTGTTGCTTTTGCTTTTTAACAGTGATATTGTAGCCAAACCGGTCAATCCATTCAGTGACAATTGTAAAGCAAAATTAAACGTCCAAACTGCAGTTCGTGAAGGATTGCAAGAATACAAAAATGCCAAGAATAATAAAAAGCAATCATCGCCATTATCCTCTTGTTCAGAATCGATCCGTACTCAAACCTGAACGTGTTTTTATATGTCAGAATTATATTTTTTGTTTAATGAGAAAGTAATTTTTCCATGTATGTATAAATTAAATTTGTATTAACTCATGAAAAATATAAATAAACAATCAACTCTAGAAAGCATTATCTATCAAGTTCTGTAGATCGAAATCATATTGTCATGAAACGTTGCGTGTGTTGTTCAAGAATGTGACACAATTCGTACCAATTATACATTGTCCATCGCCAATGTGAATGATTTAGCATGTTGATCACCGATATTAATCGAACCATTCTTAAATTGGTCGAAAACAAATAATCAAGATCACTGTTTAAAATTGAAGGCAATCAATAGTTTTGAAAAATATAACTTATCTGTCTAGACAATATTTCTAAAGTCGAATGAATTAGTGCTTATAAATAGATGTGAAAGTAAGAATTTTCATACAGTTTTTAGTCAACGTTTAAATCTCTTTTAAAGTCTATATTCACAACTCGAGTATAGCTTGGATATCAATCTGAATTCTATCATGATAATAGTAGTCTAAGTGAGGATGAGTTAATGGGTACTTTATTTAAGCAATGATCACAATACTGATGAATAAAATATATTCGTCATACCTTATGTAACAGTGAAACAAAATTAAATCCAAAGATATCAAATGTTTCAACCGTACAACAATTGCATATGAATGTCTAAAAATTTGTACCACGAAAATATGATCCAATTTTTTAATTGAGTTGGACGTGAAACAATAGATCTTTGCTTTTGGCGATAACAATCATTTAACAGTGTAATTCAATAAAAAGAAAATCGACTTCTATAGTTTAGCATCGACAACATTCGTTTTGCAAGCTTCATAAAAGCAGAACTCAACATATTTCACGAAATATGATCGAAAACAAACTGTGGCACTGCATTTGGTAGCAATATACATACTGCTCTGGTAGACATTAGAATTCGAAATCCGAATCCGTCAAGCTTTCTTGTGAAACCTGATATATACTGAAGATAATAGGCGTATTAGTAACCGATATTTATTATAATGGCATGTAAACAGAACCTGCACTAGAAATTTCTTGCACACATTGATAATGAAATCTCATCGTTTAGCTGAAGCCATACTACAGAACTATGGTTCTCGATGATCAGTCAGGTCCAGATGAGGAGGAGAGACAAATTTCAATCAAAACCGTCGTCGATAATAATTGATAATCTTTGACAATCGTCGATACTAGACGATTGAATTTCTCCGCTGGCATAAATGTATGCAAGAATTTTGTTTTTAAATATTACTAAAATTCCTAAAGTGATTTATTGCTCGATGCTCAAGAAAAATAAATTGGTAAAATTTTTTAGTCGCTGAGAAATCGTAGATATATGTTAATTAAAAATTGGACAAGTTTCGAGAGCAAATTTCACTCGAAGCAACTACTTGTTGTTGTTTCTACTTGTCAATGGGTAAACACATGGCACTTTTGCTGCAAACACATGCGATGCTAATATAAAACATTACTAAATCAAAAATCTTTTATATCCATCAACAGTACTATTTTGTTTTTGACGAAAACATCAACTTTGATTAAATTTATCTGAATTGCAAGCATCAAATTGATCCTCACGAAGACAATATGTTTTTTAATTCAAGTTTTACCTGTTTATCTAGTATGTGCAAATTTTTTCTAATGTGCCCATGAAAATAACTTACGAAAAACTGAATCATATATATATATATATACGTATTTATATATATAAATCATAGAGGAGGCAAGAACGATAAAAAAGAAAGGCAATTAGTGATTTATAATAAATGTATCATCACATCATTGTCAACGGTTTGTTCGATGATGGTTAGAGTAAAACACAAGGGTCAAATTATTGTGCATCATTTTTTTATACCTTTAAATCATATGATCACGGGGAATCATCATAGATCTGAAGTCTAAGAGAATGGTGAGTTAAAATGAAATTCAACACTATCTCAAAAAATCGTCTAATTTGTAACAAAAGCCATAATGATAATAGATTGATTTATGACTCAAGAATTTTGACCAAAAAAATCACCCATACAGCACAACTTTAGCATTTACATTCGTTTAGGATCAGTACCGTCTATTTCCTGACTTGATTATTTGCATACGTCTATGGAATCAATAGTCATTTAACGTAATTCTATTCAATAATTATTTTATTTGCAATTAAATCACTGTATCTCAATAATTATATTGTAAAAGATGAATAGATTTAAATATTGAAAAATTGAAATGACAATGCAATGAGTAAATTATTTATTTTAGGATTTTCACTAGGATTCTTACTATACGTAAAGTTGCAACTTGAATATCTCTGTTTTTCCTGAACATACTCAATCATTGATGGTAATACAATTTTTTATACAAAGTTGGATTCATTTTTGCGATCTATGAATCGATGCTGCAATTTTCTGTTGGATTCGGTTTAGAAACCAAATGTTTATAAATGTTGCGTCATCGAATAATAAAAAATCGAAATTCGCCATTCATTTTTACATACGCATGGCATGCGTTATCCTCCTTGCCTATATTTTCTCAACAAAGCAGCAGATACGTCATATAATGACACATACATACGTAAATTAAACAAGTATCAAAAGAATATTAATAGCGACGCAGTAACGATAGTATCATTCATGCAAATGCAATTACTAATACATTTACACCATCTATATAAATAGCACATTAGTAATAAAAATCTGTAAGACAGAAAATAAATTTTAAATGAGATAACATAGCTTTGAACACCAAAGTAAATATTCAAACAAATCGATTTTTCAAAAGTTGCTGTCATTAGGTATGAATTGATGTAAAAGATAATTGAGTTCAAGTTTTTACAATGAAGATATAATATCTATTTGAAAATAATGGATTCAGACTAATTAGTTTATTTATGCATAACCCATATTCTTTTAGATATGTTTGCCACGTATATCGACGAATTTGAAGCGAGATTTTAACACAGATATAGATTATTTTTAATTTTCTAATAGATCCGGTGACCTTTATATGTAGTCTCGTCAGTACACAACCCAAAAAAGAGAAATAGAGAAGAAGAAAAAAATAATAATAACAACAACAAACAGACAATAAGAAGAAATAAAATGCAACCAATGAGGGGGCGGGGGAAGACAATTGAAATAAAAAGACATGAGAAACTTGAGAAACAAACAGGTCAAATGACAAGTTACAAAGTAGTGAGTACCAAGTACTTTATACATGTTCCTCAGCCTGGTTTTCAACCCTAGAGAAATAAGCGAGAATAATAGAATATAAAATAAAATAAAATAAAATAAAATGACAAGTAAACATCAAGGCAACGATATAACTAGAATCAGAGAAGAAAATTATAGAAAGGTTATAAACCTTCTCGAAAAATTTCCGGAAATTCTTTTAACGCCAGAAGCTTCATCTTGTTAGATTCAGGGGTGGACCCAGGTCGAACGATACGAACCGTTTAATGGACGCAGTTATACGGACCGTAACATCATTAGAATAGGGCCGTATACGGCACTTTCTCTGGGCACAGTAATAAAGGATCGTATACTGAAAATACGGCCGTACTTTAATGATGTTACGGTCCGTATAACTGCGCCCACTCAACGGTCCGTAACGGATATCCGTTTTGATTGACCTGGGGAGCGCTGAGCTGAATTATCAGCGCACCACCCCATCGCCTTTACTAGTATTGATTTAAGTTGAACAAATCGTTTTGACATTCTCAAACATTGAATACGATTTTCTTTCTGCACCCAGGCCCTTCGAAACTCATTCAGGTTTATTTGCGCCATTAAGACCAATCCATCATTTCTGTCCGAGAGAGCCACTAAAGACCTTTCCCAATATCTGGAACATGTATCTTCTAGCTAAATCTCTTCAATTAAATACGAAAAAAGGATAACATTCCACTGCCAATTATTTAGCATTCTCTTCAAACAAGTGTAATAGAAATGTGACGTATCATTTCTTTTTTTGGGGGTAAATAATGAATACACAGAGAATGTCCACGTGAAAAGAAGTAAAGCATAACTTGAAAACAAATCTCTACGCAACTCCGTTGATGTAGAACCATCTATTCGACAAGCCTTTATCATTGCGACTCACTACCTAATTTTCACCATACTCGCACTAATTATCTTGCCCCAACCTAACTTCGAGGTTATCCAGTAACCTAGGTTTTTTTTTGTTTATGCGTGTTTTTATTTGTGACGCTCGGGAGCGCTTACAAGTGGCATGAGACATAATAAAAAAGGGAGGTAGTGATAAGTAAGGAAATGAGACAAAAGAGAAAGAAACATGGGAAGAAAAAATTTACTGTGATGCCAATGGTGTTCGCTTTAACTAATTAATACACTTTTGGATGGTTGACAATTAACGACTAAGAACTGTGTTTTCATCGAAGGCTATAAAAGGGGGGTCGAAGTACTTGGTAAGAGAGCATAAAAGGAAGGAATGATGAGAGTTGAAAATCATGGAGACCACACTCTAAAAAAAATAAGCACTTTACCGAACCCCCCAAAAAGGTTCGGTAGATGACAAAAAGCTTGCAAATGCGTTGAACGTTCCAAAAAAAGAATAAAAAAACATACGGAACCTTTAAAGGATCTGACCGTGTGCCCGCAATCAGATCCTTTTTTCTTCGAAACCTTTTTAA
>OENT01002063.1:0-13451 GCA_900239685.1 Rotaria macrura | reverse complement strand
TTAAAAAGGTTTCGAAGAAAAAAGGATCTGATTGCGGGCACACGGTCAGATCCTTTAAAGGTTCCGTATGTTTTTTTATTCTTTTTTTGGAACGTTCAACACATTTGCAAGCTTTTTGTCATCTACCGAACCTTTTTGGGGGGTTCGGTAAAGTGCTTATTTTTTTTAGAGTGCACACACAATAAGTGACTTACTATACACTGTTGGCATCGTTGTCTTGCTGTCGATTATGTGTTCTCAATGCATTGTAACCATATTCGGAATACGGATGTATGTTTCTTTTTCATTTCTTTAACTCGTCTTTGTTGAAAGAAATGTCCTAATCCATCATTTTTTCTTTTTTTGAAATCGTTCCAGAAATATATATCTTCGGAAAAGACGGAAGTTGAGAGGTCTGATTTATAGTTGTTTTTCAATCGTCTTCTGATATATTGGCTTAAATAGTAGTCTAACTTCTTTTCTTTGGTGAAAGACTGTAGTTCACGAGCTTTCACCCAAGGACATCGGTGTACTAATCCCAGACCCACTCTAAATTTTTGTCTCGGAAGCTCTTGTTGAGTATATGAGGGAGAAAAGGGAAAAAGCAGAAACGCCAAGCGAAAAATGGGAAGGGAAATGCGAAGAAACATTGTCTGAATACACATGTAGAGATCACCTTGTTTCTTTTCAGCCATTTAAGTTTTGTATACGACCTTTGGACTTTTTATAAGCAGTTTGTAACTGATTTTCGCAAGGATAGCTTACTTGTCCACGTGTATCCTAGGTATTTAAACTCCTTGATGCATACAAGTGGAGTATTGTTCATTTCCACTTTTACTGCCCGTAGATTAATTTGTGTGTGAAATTCTTGATATACCGTTTTAGAGATGTTAATCGGTTGTTTCCATTTTTTAGCATAATCGAAAAGTTTATTGCAAACTTTAATGCCTTCCATTTCAATGAACTGTAGCATAGGCTCTAATTTCTTTTCTATTGGTGTTGAGATTAGCACATTGAGGTCATCAACAAACAAATGCGTAGAAAATGCTCCTGTATACTGTACAAGATGAGAGTGAAAAACAATGAATAAAAATGGACTTAGACTACTTCCTTGTAGTAGCACAACAATAACGTATCAAACTCTTTTGTGTTAACTGCTCCGTAGTTTACAAAGGCTTTTCTCGTGGATATTCAAGACCTAATCGTTTTTAACAACTCTTTTGGTTATGCAATCGGTATAGTTTCGTTATTAAGGCCGCGTGCCATACCCTATCATAAGCTTTCTGCTAGTCGACATATATAGATAGAGTGGGTACGTTGGCTGCTAAGTTATTTAGTACTTCTTGATATATGAATAAAACTTTGTTTGGAATTAAACAATTCGGTCTAAACCCTGATTGTTCCTTCGGGACAATTTTATTAGATTCAGCCCGTGCACGTATTCTGACTAGCAAGATTTTCTTAAAAATTTTTGAATGAGTTGCTAGCAATAATATAGGACGTGTTTGATCCATTCTTGGGACACCAGCTTTTAATTTATTCAAGGTGATAAGTTTAGCTAGTTTCCATTCGTTTGGGAATCTACATTCTTTTAACCACAGATTAAAGCAATTGCAAAGGCATTGTATATAGCTAGACGGAAGTAGTTTTAGCATATAGTTTGATATGCAGTCATATCCTGCTGATTCCTTGGGTTTAAGAGATCGTATTGAGTTGCATACTTCTTTCATATTTGTCCGCTCTACTTCTTCTACCGAGTTAGAAAGCGACTTAAGAATTTCCTGGAAATCATTTTCTATCTCTGAGTCATGCGAATCACTTTTATCAACACTGGGAGGTTGGAATTGTTCTGCATAGTACTTATATAGTTCTTGTGCAATAATTTCTGTATCTGTTATCACATCGTTATTCACTCTTAGTTTGGTAAAGGGGAGTGATGTGGGTTTATAGATTTTCCTAGATGCGACCAGACGGTTGCGCCACCTTTATTTTTTCCTTCCTGGATTTTTTCCAGAAAATTTCCCACCGATTTGCACGATAATTTGATATGTCTGACTGTACTTCTCTATTCATTGTTCTCAGTAGTATTCTTTCTGCTGCGTTATCAATATCATATTTTCTTTTTCGGTAGTAGCTGTGTCTTATTTTCCTTAGATCTCTCAGTTTGTTTAGAATAAATTCTTCTGGTACGGCCGGTCTAAACCTTGCCTTATTTTTCACGATGTTGTTACACGATTTTTTACTGCATCTATAAACTGGACATAATGTTTGTACCACTCATCTAACGCAACTGTGTTTTGAAGGTTTATCCAAAAATCTTGAAATAAGCATAACAGGATTTCATACTCTTTCCAGTTAGTTTGATAAAATGATGAATGTGTACGAAAGAAGATAGAGTTTGAGGTAAAAATAATAGGCCAGTGATCACTGGTGTCGAAGTTTAAGGTTGCGCCATGTATATCCCTTGTTTTGGTAAAAAGAAGATCTATGTTTCTTTCAGAGCGTTTGGATGAATTACCTGTGTTTTTTATATAGAAGAGGCTATTATCTTCAACCCATCTTTTTAAGCTTTATCCTCTGGTTTCATCCTTCGGACTATCCCATTCAGTCATTGAGGCATTGAAATCTCCCGCTACGAAGGTATTTTTGATAATTAATGTCGACAAATCATCCAGATTTCTATATTGACTCGGGGGCCAATATATTCCTATCAATCTTATAGCTTCGCTTAAGCCATATATGTCAACAACAACCGTGTTAGGAATTGGTGTTGCTACTTCAACAGCTTTCAGGTTTTTCCCCACAGCAATACAAACACCCCCTGAACGATTCAAACCCGCTTTATAGAATGTGCTATAGTCCGGAATTTGAAAACTAACTTCTTGTTCCCCCACTTCTGTAAGTACCAAAACAGGGTTCTCCGTTGAGTGAATTAAGTCAATTACTTCTAACCCACGACTTTTCCAACCTTCTACATTGTACAGGCCAAGTTTAAATGGGTTCAGGGAGGTTGAGGAATTGGTATCTATAGGTTGCTTTTGAAAATTTTTCCAACGCGACAGAACTGTATCAAAAGGCAAGGAATACCATTCTGTTAGGTATACCTCTATTTTGTTTATCTCTTTCTCTGTGAAACCACAGTTTCTTAGTCGTTCTTTGTCCGTATCTATTTTTTACTACTGTTTTCGGATAGAAGGAACTTGCATTGGCATTTAGAGTATACGTTTACATCGATGGTTATTATTTTCCAATGTTCTACTTGAGCCTTCCATTAAATTTGGCGTATCTTTTGCACTTAATGTCGTTGGCATCTGGCTGTTGTTAATGTTTAATGACGGTGGTTCAAGGTTATAGATTGTTGAGTGCTATAATCCGTATTATAGTTAAAGTTTATACGCATATGTTCTTCATTTATGTAGAATGGTTTTTCAAGGACCCGTAATGAACTTAGTATTTGTTGTTTTGTTTCAATATTGGCATCTTGAATCAGGTTAACTGATGGATGTATTACATTATTTAGTAGTTTTGTTACTGTCGAGTAGATTGTACGAAGACTAACTTGATGTAATTGTATATTGGTTGAGTTTATGTTACTTTTCTCATCCAGTTTCTTTAAAATTGTTTCTTTCATTGAAAACATCTCCTTCTTTAATTCTTGTTTCATTTGCCCTAGCATAGAGGTGATTGTTATAATCGAGTCGTTGTTGCTACTCATTGTTGCTTAAGAATTAATACATGGTCACACATGATCACCTTTGTAGTTACTGTTATTTATCGTTTTGATGGTACTGATGCTTGCTAATGAAGGAAAATCACTCTCATACGATGAACTAGGGATACCTCTTTGGTCTTGCTGATATATTTGTATGGGTCTTATATTGATTGTACCGTCATTCACTGTTTGCTTTACTTCCTGATTAAGTATTTGTCTATAATTCTGTATGTGTTTGCACTTTGGATCGAGTGAGTGATGACCAAGGCCAAATTGGGCCCATAATGGTTTACCCGGCAGCTTTTCACGTGTTCCCGATCGAAATTCTTAAGGCATATTCGGCATTTACGTTCGTTCAATGTACATGATATTCTGGAGTGGCCAACGCGCCAACAATTCGTGCAGAAGGTTCATTTGTTTGTGGGTAGGTATTTGGTGATCGGATGGAGATGGTTTGCAATACATAAACGACCTAGTTTCAAAGCACCTTCATATTCTGTCAAATTGGAGACTGTAAATCTATAGTCATTTGTAGGACGATTGAACGAGTATTGTATTTGCTTAAAATTATCGGCTGCTTTTATTGAACGCTTGATTTCTTCTGCTATCGTTTCAATAAAGATATGTCGTGTGACATAGCGTATTACAAGAGTGAAACATTCCGGAACAAATTTTGGTTTAACAACTGTTATTTTCTTCCCATTTACCACTGTTGGCCATGTATCCGTAAGTACCAATTTGGAGTAATCCTCCATATTGCTAACACCTGACTTCAACCTATGACCTGCAAAGGATGCAACGGAGAAATTATTAATACTTATTTTTTTTTTACAAAAATGGTCTTGTATAAGGTCACAGACAATAACTGCCGATGGTAAATCACGTGGAGCTATATTGTTATCGAAATCAATCATAAAGCATGGGAGGTTGCATGCGACTGCTCTTTTGAGTTGATTCAATGGAATCGTATACGGTTTGCCGTCAGTTGATTTTGATGTTGTCTCCTTTGCTGCTCTATTACTTGTAGCCAAATTATTGAGATTTCTTCTTTGAGATGAAGCGTTCAGGATAGTCGAATGCACCTTCGATTGTTGTTGATGGTTGACATCATCATGTCTTACCTTTTTTCTTCTTTCATTTGATCTATTTAACTGTTCACTATTTCTTTTAGGAGTAGAGATTGATTTATTCTGTAGATAGCAGTAGTTGTCAGGTACATTTAATGCATTCATATGAATAGCATTTATGTTGATATCCGTATTTTTAGTCATATTATTATCTATTCGATGATTCGTCTGATTAATTGGAGGATCTTCCTTGTTAGCATGTTTGCTTGTTTGTTTTTTAAACACCTTTAACACCTTTTTCTGGTTAAGGTGTTCCTGTTGAACTGGAACATACAATCGCCCATTTACTTAAATCATTTGAACCTCTTCTTCTTTGTCTGATGGAGTTACTGATGTTTGTTCGATCGATGGTGATGTCTGCTGATCCATGGGGATTCTCATAACATTTGTATTTGTATCTTCATCTAGTGATCTGTATCCATCCTTAAGTCCACAACGGTTTTTGTTGAATCCATTATATCTTTTTTGTTTTTGAGGGTTCATTCGAGGTGAATGAATCCGATACCGAATCCGATCGGACCCAATCGGATCCTATGATCCGATGAAATCTTATGGGAATCCGGGTTGTGGAAACAGTAACGAATCCGACGGAAGAAACCTATTTTCTTATTTGTGTACGAATCAGCATTTAATCCCAATAGTGGAGGCCTGTTTAATCATACGATGAAATCCAATCGGATTCCGATAGTAGGATTCGATAAAATCCAACACTAGGGATCCGAATCTCGGATCGCAACCAGAAATCCGATGGGATTTCGTCGGATAAGATAAATTCTGATAGAAACATGATCGGACCCGACAGGCATCCGATCGGATCTAACGGTCGGAATGATCCTCCTGGGATATTGGAACTCATTATTTAATATAAGGACCCAAAAGCCCTGAGCTATTGCTTCCGTACTAGAAATAAATAAACAACACACGTTGTCAAGAGATAAGTACGAAAAAGACGTCTAACCCCTGCGTATGCAAAATGATGAATGAGCAACTAGGTACTTAAACTCCTTCATCCACTTAATTTTATGATCACCTATTGTAATAATAAAAAACAGACATAGATTAAGTAGTATATTTTAAATGATTTGAAAATTTTATAATAAAAGATCACTTTCTTTATGTAAGACTGCTTCCAGCAGAACATTTTTCATTCGAAAATTGAGGAAAGAAATTCAAGATAATTAGTTATTCATTCAAAGAGAACGAATTATTATTAGTGAGCTATTATATGTAAGCACAAAGCAATGTTACAAAATGACATCTATGTATGTATATAGTTCTTTAATAAACGAGACAAGATGACAATATACAAACGAAATTAAGTACATGCTGCAACACTACACAGATATCGTGATTTTTTTCTCATACATGATATAAGACCAATAAAATAGATATTAGTTTTCGGTAAACTTTTTCTTCAGTTCGAATTGAAATAATTTTTATGATTCTCACCGATGGAGAAACGCATATTCTAAGATTTGAATAAAAAATTACTTTTGTAAATTGCAGGGTTGTGCTAATTATATACATTTTAGACGCACAAATAATTCTAAAAACTAATTTGCAACAATAAATATATTAAAAATATCTATATGATATCTTTCAGTTTTTGAGCACTCAAGATAGATCTTCAATTATAAAATACATAACTAAAAGCGAGGAGTCAAAAGTGAGAAATTTGATTTTAAAAATGATAAATTTTAGATTATCACAGTACAGTTAGTGAAGAACAAGTTCACTTCTAGCAGAAAATAATCAATACAACAGAAAACAAAAATACAGAAATATTAATTAGTAATACGAAAATATCTTAATACAGAATCATTTTAAAAACTTGAATTTTAATGCAACATTTTTAAACAATAGCAATATTGTACTTTATAGAAGAGAAGGATAAAATTAGTCTCATCATTTCATTAGAGTGATGACTTACGCTCCTGAACAAAATACTTGACATTCGCAAACGTCTTTCATATAGGCTTGAGGAATTTAACAAAATTCTGGTCCGATTCCTATAGTACACATCAATAATACTTCAATATTGAACTAAGAGTTTTACATGATCCATGAGTATTTCTTAACATTTTTCATTTTTTCTAAAACTTCCCATGATAAAAATGCAGGAAAACATTTCTCGAAATCTGCAAGAAACGCCAATTGGAGATGGCTTTAGAAATTAATCAACTTATTTCATTAATAAATTTTGAATATCGTTGATGATCAGAACATTTTAGAAACATTTGAAACTCTTAAACGATTCTTTTTCAGATTATAAATGTAAACAACACGTAATAATTTGTTAACATTATTAATAATTCTATTGAAATTATAATCTGTTATAATAAAAATCGCTTAGATTCAGACAACAACAATAACCATAACGAATATAACCGATGGACATCCATTTCCTGCCAAACATCGCTCTCTTGACTCGCCGGAAATTCCTATTAGTATTAAACTTGATTAGAAACTTTTTCATGACACGTATAAAATTATTTAAGTTAGTATATGATTACATTCTTTGAATTTTTATTTAATTAGTGTCTTTTTTCTTCCTTTGAAGAAAACTTTACTGGGAGATGGAATCATCTCACAAAAAAACAGTTGTATTTACAATGTTCACAATAATTGTAATAGTTGTGGCTGTTATCACAGTATCCTTAACGACCTCAAAACCGAGTATGTCAATTTTCCATATATCCTTTTTATGAAGAATCCAAAAACTATTGAAAAGAATGATCTTAAATTAATCGAATACATATGATGCGGCAATACTATCAACTCCTTTCGAAGATTATGAAGTATATTGTTGCGAATCTTCGAAAGAATATTTAAGACAATACATAAATATAAGAGATGACACACACAAGTTCAGAAATAACAAATTGTACAATAGAAAAATAGAATCGTTTATAGATATATTTGGTGATTCAGGCAACAAGAAACATGAATGTATATAATCAGATTGATGAATACATGGTATGAAACGCTTTGCAGAAGAATAATTTAATTCAACACAAAAGTATTTGATTCTCTTGAAAAAATTATATTAATATGAAATTTTTAACAAGTCATCAATAGTAGGGTTATATACCGAGTATTTCTCGGTTTTTCCCACTTTTCTTGAAGTTCCTCTCTTGTTAAGGAATGTGGTACAATTTCTATTTACATACATGGTTGTAGAGCAAACATTTCTCTACAACAACAAGTACTTCAAGAACTTTCCCAGTCCTGTGTTTTCAAAATTACGACTTAATTTTGTAAAAAAAATGGAATACCAAATTTTAGTATTGTTACATCCGAAATCAATAGATTCTATCGTGGATCTATCGTTTTTTTGAATTTGTAGATTTAACTGTTTTTTCACTCGATATATTAGTGAAGTGAACTATTGATCTGACAATGATCTGAACACATCATGTTTTGCCGTCGTAATTAGATTTATCTCCCTTTAAGAAATATATTGAAGTTAAATAAATAGATCGGTCCTTGTAAACTGTACAATACATGAAATAGTCCATCCACATAAAGCTTTTAATACAGAACTTTGCCTGAAGTTTGGTTTGATGTGAGAAAGTTGAAACATAAATTTATACTTGGGATCAAAGTCACATTCTTGCAGGATCATTTGTTCGAACCATGTATAATTACATTGTCCTATGTATAATTTTGTTGAAAAACATCAAATTATCTTCTCATTTCAACAATTTTATATAGATAAATTGTGCCAATCGTACTTTCAATCAGTGATAGGCGATACTGAATTGCAACAAAGTTCACATCCACGTTCGCTTGCTGTTGGTGATTTTAATCATGATAACTTACTAGATATTGTTATCGTCAATTTTGGTACAAATAGCATCGGTATCTTTCTTAACTATGGCAAAGGGAAATTTGCTCAAATTGAAAAATTGACAACAGGAAACTATTCTGGTCCTCTTTCAGTCGCTGTAGGTGATTTTAATAATGATACTCACTTAGATATTGCTGTCACCAATTATAACATTCACAGTATCGGTATATTTCTGGGATACGGGAACGGAAATTTTACTAGTCAAACAGAATTTTCTACTGGTATTGCACGACCGATATTCCTTGCCATCAGCGATATCAACATTGATCGCTGGCTAGATATTATCGTCATTAATAGTGGTACCAATGATATAGTTGTCTTTTTTGGATACGGAAATGGATCTTTTCGAAATGAAACAACACATTTCACTGGCTATGATTCAGTTCCATCTTCTATTGTCGTGGGTAACTTCAACAATGATGCTTATTTAGATATTGCGGTGGCCAACTATGGCACTGACAACATCGGAGTATTTCTAGGATTCGGTAACGGAAGTTTTACAACACAATCAATGTATGCAACTGATCCTCAATCAAATCCATATTCGATTGCTAGTAATGATCTTAATAATGATACTTATTTAGATATTGTCGTAGCTAATTCCGGTACAAGCACTGTGGGTATTTTCTTGGGCAATGGAAATGGAAGCTTTTCATCACAAAAAGCATATTCTATTACTCCTGAATCTCATCTTTACTCGATCCTTATCAGTGATATAAATCAAGACGGTCTACTAGATATTATTGTTTCAAATTATGATACTAACGTGATAAGCATACTTCTTGGTTGTGGAAATGGAAGTTTTGAAACACCTATAACACATTCAACTGGTATCGATTCAGCTCCTTTCGGAATCACTGTTGGAGATTTTGACAATGACCTTCAATCAGATATAGCTGTTGTAAATTTCGATGCAAGCAACATCGTCATTTTTCTCGGATACAGTATGATACAATCAAACAGTCCTACTGCATATTCTACCGGAGTTGGCTCACTTCCTTATCGAATAGCTGCTAATGATTTAAATAATGATACTCATATTGATCTTGCCGTTGTCAACTCTGCTGCCAACAATGTTGGTATATTTCTTGGTTATGGGAATGGAAGTTTTCTAGAGCAAATAACATATTCAACGGGAAAAAATTCTCATCCTTACTCACTCACTCTCAATGATTTAGATGATGATGCCCATCTAGACATTGTTATCGCTACTTCGAATACCGAATCTGTCGGAGTACTGTATGGATATGGCAACGGAACTTTTGCCCCAGTCGAGTCATATTTCACTGGTGTGTCTTCATCTCCAATGTGGGTCACTGTTGCTGACTTCAACAATGATAATCATCTTGATGTAGCTTTTGCAGATTATGGTACCAGTAGTATAGGTATTTTCCTTGGATATGGAAATAGAACCTTTGTTGACACAAAGAAATATTCATCCGGTGATAACTCGCATCCGATATCGTTGAGTGCGGGTGACTTCAACAATGATGGTCGATTAGATATTTCTGTTGCCAATTATGGAACTAATACCATAGCTATTCTTCTAGCAAATGAGAATGGCACGTTTGGCATATTTGCAACTTACTCAACTGGTAGTAATTCGTTGCCGTATATGATCACTGTTAGTGATTTGAATATGGATAATTATTTAGATATTATCGTCACTAATTCTGGCACAAGCACTATAGGTATATTTTTCGGATACGGAAATGGGAATTTCATTGCACAGGTAGCATATTCAACTGGCTCGCATTCTATTCCATTATGGGTTTGTGTTACGGATTTTAATAAAGATCATTTACTTGACCTTGCTATTGTAAATAGCAATCTTGACAATGTTGGAATACTTCTTGGAAATAGTTTTACAAATTTTAGTAAGCTGGCCATCTATCCCACTGGTCGTGCTTCAAATCCAAAGTCCATCGCCATTGGAGATTTTAATAAAGACAATTGGTTAGATATCGCTGTAGCTAATTATGGTGCTCATAATGTTGCTGTCTTACTTGGACATTCTAATGAAGATTATGCTAAACAAGCGGTCAATGTAACTGATATCGAATCAGATTCGTCTTCATCTGATCATGGCTCACGGAATTCTACAATTACGAATAGGACGAATAATTATACGCCTATATTACTAGGAAACTACTATCCTAGTTTTCAAAGTCAGAAAACATATTCAACCGGTTCCAGTGCTCGTCCGTATTCATTTGCTATCGGCGATCTGAACTTAGATAGAAAAATGGATATTGTTACAGCCAACTTAGGAAACGAAAATCTTGGTATACTATTGGGATATGGTAATAGGACTTTTTCCACGGAAGATACCTATCCAACTGGTCCTGGTTCTAGTCCTCAACATGTTATTCTTGCTGATTTTAATCACGATACTCTTTTGGATGTCGCTTTGACAAATCGTGTCAACGATAGTATTATTGTGCTTCTTGGCAACGGTAATGGATCATTTTCTACGGAAATGACTTACTCAACTGGGTTGAAGTCTAGCCCGATTACACTTGCTATTGGCGACTTCAACAATGATCAGTATATAGATATTACTGTCGCTAACCAGGGAACAGATACCGTTGGCATATTTTTTGGATTTAATTACACATCATTTGCAAGGCAGACACCATGTGTTAATGGGAATAATTCCGGTCCAACATCAGTAGCTGTCGGAGATTTCAATAATGATGACCAATTAGATATAGTATCTTCACTTTATGATTCTAACAATGTGGGGGTATTTTTGGGTTATGGTAATGGAAATTTTAAACCTATAATGATATATGCAGAGGTACCAGAATCACATTCATGGTCGGTGGTTGTTGGTGATGTTAACAATGACAATCAACAAGATATTATTATAGCGAATTGGGGTATTGACAGCGTTAGTATAGTATTGGGATATGGCAATGGAACTTTTACAAAACCTATGTTATCATCAACTGGTTTTGGCAGCCGTCCCGTATATGTAGCCGTAGGTCATTTTAATCAGGACAAATGTCTTGATATTACTACAGCGAACTATGGGAGTTCTAGTATATCTGTACTTCTTGGATATGGAAATGGAACGTTCGATCATATACTAACACTATCAACTGGGAAAGGCTCTCGTTCAAGCGGGGTCACTGTTTTCGATGTCAACAATGATAATGTAGCAGATATTATCGTTGCTAATCTAGGTATTGATAATGTGGGTATACTTCTTGGTTACGGCAATGGAAGTTTCATGGAACAAATGATCTTTTCAACTGGCTTTGGCTCTTCACCACAATTTGCCATTGCTGGTGATTTCAATAAAGACGGACGAGTAGATCTTGCTGTTGCAAATTATGGCACAGCTAATGTCGGTGTACTCTTTGGATATGGTAATGGTAGTTTTGCAAGCTTACAAACGTATTCAACGGGCGGCGCCTCTAATCCAACAAACGTCAACATTGGTGATTTCAATCATGATAATCAATTGGATATAATCGTTGCCGATGAAGTGAGTAGCACTGTAGGTGTTTTTTTTGGTTACAGTGATGGAACATTCGCTGAAATGTCAGCAATCTACCTACTAGAAGGTTCCATTTCGTACAGTGTTGCTGTTGGTGACTTCAACAACGACGATCAGTTGGATTTTAGTATCGCCGTTTATGGCGATAATACAATCGACGTATTTCTTGCCCAAGGTAGTAAACCTTTCGGTGGACAAAGGACAATCTTTGTGGGCGAAGGCTCTCATCCATCTTCAGTGGCTGTTGGTGATTTTAACAATGATAAGCAACTCGATATTGCCGTCGCTAATTCTGATACGAATACTGTTGGAATACTTCTTGGATATGGAAATAGAATGTTTTCAAATATCATCAACTACCCAACTGGTACAGATTCGTTTCCGTGGTCGCTAGCAATCGGTGATTTGAATAATGACTCTATATTAGATATTGTGGTTGGAAATTCTGGAACTGATAATACCGTTGTATTTATGGGATATGGTAATGGAAATTTTTCCACCATGATGACATATTCCATGGGTGAGAATTCTCAACCAAAATCAGTTGCCTTAGGTGACTTTAACAATGACTATCAACTCGATATTGCAGTGGCGAATTATGGCACGAATACTGTCTGCGTTCTTTTTGGTTGTGGCAATGGAACTTTTATAAATCAAACGTGGTATTCGTTAGGATATAATTCTCAACCAAACTGGATTGCCTTTTCAGATTTGAATAATGATGATCGACAAGACATGGTTGTTGCAGTTTACGGCATTGACGATATCAAAGTTCTTTGGAATCTCTGCTAGAATAAAACGTTTAACTGATATTTTATTGCTCTTTGTAAATAATTTCGGACGGAAGTGTACAAATAAACTTGAAGCATTCCAAGTATCATATGATGTGTCGCTAGTACTTGAACATTCGGCAAGAATCAGTTAGAAAATAAATATTATATAGATCGACCCAGGTCGTTCGTTCCGGAGACCGGATCCGGCCGGAAACCGCAGGAAACGTGATATTTTCCGGCTACTTCCTGCCGGTTCCGGTGTATTTCCGGCCGTTTCCCGCCGGAAAAACAACCGGAACATGGAAGCAGTATTCCGACCGGATTTAACCGTACCCGGAACCTGGATAATCCGGAGACTTCTGGAAACCGGAAATTTCAAGGAAATACCACGGATCAGCCAGGAACCAACCGGAACTATAGCAAGTTCCGCCAGGATCCAGCCGCAAAATACAAAAATCCGGTAAAGAAACATCGGAAAAGAGTCGGAAACCACCGTATCCCGCTT
>OENT01002062.1:0-29199 GCA_900239685.1 Rotaria macrura | reverse complement strand
GGAAAATATCACGTTTCCTGCGGGTTCCGGCCGGATCCGGTCTCCGGAACGAACGACCTGGGTTCGAGTGGTGTACTGTCCAATCTACAATAACCAAGGGCAACCATTCCGACAGTTGAATCAGGTGTCTTAAATGCCACAAAATGACGAATAATTGTCGTAATTATTGTCGAATTTCGCCGTGATCCGTCATACCGTTTTATGAGCCGTTTTCTTCGCTAGAAAATGGCCATCGTTTTCCACAGGAATAGCCTTCGTTTTCTGGTATAGCGGAGCTTAGGTATGGATTTAGACTTTGTCTTCATGCACATCCATACGAACCCCGGGCTACGTTTTCTATAATTGATGGAGGCGACTATCGTTTCAAACAAAACACCTATATCTATCACACTTCTTCGCTGAAATCTCTGACTGTGCCATTAAATTGACTTAATTACTTTTTCGAAAACTAGCGTATGAATTTGTATAATTCGGTGTTTTTATTTCCAACACTGCTTCATTTATGGCATCATGGACTCATGTCTGTAGCATAGCTATCCTGTCGGAGTAATTGTGATGTCACCATAGTGAAAATATCGTCATATCACTAAAAATGTATCATGACCGTATACACATTACTGATGGAGAAGAAAGGATATCTTAGGTCCATATTTGTGTATCGCTTGATACGATTCACTTCATGAAAACGTTGCAAAATAGCCGATATATGCTTCAAGTAGAATTAGACACGGTCTGTCAGATAAAAATATGCAAAATCGTGAAAACATGATACCAACAGGTGAAAAGCACAAAACACTCTAAAAGATCGAGCAACAAAACTGACCGCTTTCTTACATTCGAACACGATTTGGCCAGAACAATTTTCCAAATTGTCTTGATGGTTTCTAAATAGATCTGGGCGAGCTCTATCGATTGGACACGTTATGAGATCGATTATGTATTCATGTCACTCTAGAGCAGTTCTTCATCTACAGGATTTATTGATTTCAATTGTGACTGTCTTTGTATGTTCATGAGTTATTTTGTTTTAAAAAAAATGTATTAGTTCCATCAAATAGTGCTTTTTCATAGTGATCGATTGCTGTTGTGTACAGTAGCATGTATTGGGGTTACTGGAAGTTTGTCAATAGGACTTTCACGATTGGCGAGCGGCCAATTAACTTTCGTCAATATACCCACTATATTTTCCCCAAAAGGTGAGCATTCAGTGAACTTTCTTCAATTTAAGTGTGATGATGTTGTTGATTAAAGATAATAATACCAACTTTATTCCGAGTAGATATTCATCTATATTTTAGTCACAATTTTATTCATAGTTTTTAATTTTATTTGAAGCAGCTACTGGATAAGGGTTATGTTCGAACCAGTACAAAGTTGATGTTTCTTATCACGAGTTGTTCAACCACACTCGAATCTGTATAGATTCATTTAGTGTTTGAAACAAGAAGATAGCGATATATCGCTTAGGATGATACGAACAGTTCTTAGTTTTTCATCTGCCAAACAGAAAATTCTCCTTATGCAGCAGCACCTAAAAGTAAACGAATACAGAAATCTTCAAGTGTATTTCATTCAAAAGAAAGATCTTTAATTGAAATATTAATACCAATTGCCTATCTCGTTGGTGAATTCGTTGGTCAAGGTGAAAAAGGAAAGAAAAAGAATAGTAATGTAACAAACTCGAATTCATCTCAGTCATCCTCAAGTGTATCACCAGTTTTGTGAAAAAATGTTTCGTGATGCATTTTTTAAAATCTTATTAAAGCATCTTCTTTCTATTTGTTCCTTCTTTTCTTTATTCATCTCACATCGTTTGACACAATCTTATTCATTATGTCTTTTTTCTACTTTATTACGCTGAATCTAGCAAATGATATGATCATATTTGAGCGAAGTGCGATTCTATGTCTCGAGCTACATTTTAATAATGTTAGCTATAGTTCTTCTCCTTCACTTACAATACGAATGTGTCACTTGCATTAATGAAAATCTATTCGACTTTCGCTAATTTGTTCTCTAGATATTTTCCAATTGATGAAAGGGCAGTGAAATTTCGTCAATATGTCCCATGGGAATTCACCAATTATTGGTGGAGTTCTTATCGGCGAAGTTCCGGAATTCTTTCCTGTTGAGTGTGATTAGTGATTCTCTTGATGAGAGCCAAGATAGCACAAAACTTAAGTAAGTACAAGGGAACGCAGAAGCCAGAGAGAATTTACATCAGAATGGTGAAATTATTTAACAAAACCTCAATGTAATTCAAGCCTTTTTTCAACTTGATTAACGGAGATGGACAACACGCAGTTTCAATGATGCTCATTTGCTTCTCTTGGAATGTTCATGTCCTCGTTCTATAATGGGTTGCGAGAACTTAATTCATCGAAAGATTCATTCAGTTATTCAGATGCATCAGTAATGGTGATATATCAGTATTCTCATGCTCTCCCACTGACTCACACCAAGAACCCAGTACAACTCTCCCATGCATGATTATCAATGTGATCTAGTCAGATCTTACATGTACACAGTCATCATGTGATGTTTCCAGTCAAAAGAATAATTTAAAATGTTTTTACTGAAATTTAAAATCTTCTGACTCGTATAGCTTTAATAGAGGCCTCCCGATCATTTAAGGCGTCATCGCTGTGTTAACTAGAAAAAGAAACTTGACTTCAGATTTTATCTAAAAGGTATATTTTCTCAATAATCAATGAAGATGAGAACCACAAAAGAAACATATAACCATACGAAATATATCAATGAAGAATATATTATTATCTCTTCCAAAGAGAGGTTCAGATAAATTTTCAACAAAACATAATTTAGCGTAAATTCGATCAAGTGCACTAGATATCAGTACCAAGAATTAAAAGGAGAGAAAAAATTAGAGTTTATCACGGATATGTGTTTGATTATACCTATTGAAATTGAAGTGATAGTTTTAACATGAAAGTTTACTCAGCGACTCATTTAATGAAATTATACTACAAAATAAACAGGCTCTTGTATGTATTCGAATCTGAAATAATTATATCTTAAAGGTTTTCTGCTTATTGAAATAATATCGACCAATTGTACAGAAAAAACTCTGCAAATATCATCGACTTCGTAGCTTGGTATCTTAACCGATCGACGATACGCATGCAGAATGGTGACATTTTCTTTTAGTACCGGGATTAGTAGCACCAAAGAAAGAAATACCATCGTGTCAATTCAATTTTCTCATTTTAGATTCGCATTAAGAGGTCTGTCTGACGAGCAAGCTTACAGATAAATTCGGTTTTTTCCCACAAGGATTTCAGTTTTCTATGGGAATGCAACGTGACAGGGGCATGTGGAAAATTCAAATCGAAAGATTTCTCTGGAATACATCTTTATTCATTATCAGCACTCTAGAACTAAAGTAAAACTTTCAACTCAATCGATTTTATTGTCGTTGATAATCTTAAACAATAGAAGAAATAGAGAACCCATGTGAATGAACCGATGGAATCTTGTATAGGTTCTAACGAGAAAATTCTGTTTTCTTATTTGTGTCCGAATTAGCAGTTTATCTAAACAGTAGAGACCTCTAATATCATACGATCGACTGCAATCAGATTCCGATAGCAAAACTTGATCAAATCTAACACTAAGGGTCCAGGTGTCGGATGGCAAATCGGAATACGACGGGATTTCTTCCAATTACACTTATAGAAATTCCAATGATAGAAACATGATTGCCCAGGTCGATCAAAACGGATACCGGTTACGGTCCGTTTTCGGACAGTAAAAGAGGAAAAAACGGACTCTTTACGACAGTTTATGGAGTAAATACAGACCGTTTTCGGTCCGTATTACTACGTATGAGTGGACGCAGTTGTGCGGCCCGTATTCTATCCGTATCGTATACGGTCCGTATATGACAGTTTTTCCATATATTACAGATAGAATATGGTCAACCATATTGCACCGTATTGTTACAGTATACTTCCGTAAAAACGCCGTATTTTGTCTAATTTACAGTTACGTTTTTTATTTTCTCTCTCAACCTATCGTTTTTATTGTAGCGTGCTGTTTACTTGGGTCTAACATTATTAGTTTCTCTTCATATTTACTAATTTATTCTCTTATTTGTGTAGCTCGGGTAAATCTAGTATTTGACCTGGTTTTTTTGTAATCTTTTACTTCGACGTGCAGCATTTCGTTTATCATATCTTTCTCTTCTTTTTTCGTGACGGTATTGAGTCGTAAATATCAAATCAAGCCTATCCGTTTATATTCGTCTAAGAGATTTAATAAAAGGAAGTAGCAAATTGAAAAAAGAAAATATAGAATATGGAAAAAATAAAACACAAGAGAACAAAATAGAAGCGAGAGTGTATTCTATCTAGAAATAAAAAGTTTAAACAATTTTTAAGCATTTAGGAAGCTGTTTCTAAAAAAAAGAACGAATGAACATGATTTTAGTTTTCAGTTGTTTATATATGACTATCACACTCGTCTAGATATATTCGTGCTAATGAATGAATGAAACTAATAAAAAATTCAATTTAAGTTAGAAATTTATATTTTATCTGAAAAAATTTTTCATTTCTAAATAGAAAGCTTAATGTAGGATTCTTTCCCTTTTATTGGTATAGATGGCGCTATATAGATGCTTTCTAGTAACCATATAAATCTTTTAATATATTCTAGTTGCAATTTTTCAAATTTATTCATTTCTGAATAAGGAAATAAATATTTACAAATAAAAAGTACTTGCTAGAATGCTCAGAACTATTAGACAAAGTATGATTGAAAACGGAATCAACGCGATACGGAAACGGTATCCGTTACGTAGGCGTATATGGAACTCGGTTGATTGTTCCGTAAAACTGCCCGTAATTCATCCATAATTAGACTGTAAGCGGATACTTGTAAACGAAAAGTAACGGAACGCCATAAAGGCCCCATTTTCTATCGGTATACTGGCGTATACCGATAGTTCTGTCTGATCTAGGTGGATCCAATTGTTTGAATGATTATTCTAGATAGATCTAATTATAATTGAGTAGCCGCTCACCATTATTTTAAAGAAGAGGTTTGAGTTCTTTTCTACGTTTTACATCCACTGTTCTCTAGTGACAACACATGATCGATGTATTCGGACTAGATGTCGCTAATATCTTCTGCCATCAAATGCCTATAAAATATTTTCAATGACTTTTATTTTAGTAAATATATCTGTGGGAAAATTATCCTAAGTAAAAAATGATTCCATAATAGAATTCAACGAAGCGTCCTTTGTCATTTGATTATGGCTGTTAAATCAACAACAACAACAAACATAATAATACTCATAGAGAGAGTAGAAAGAAAACAAATATAATAATAAATAATTTGAATTCAGTTTGTAAAAGATATTTGTTTTTCAATAAATTCATATCCATATGAGCATTAAGATTTATTCAAGTTCGTTTTTCGAACTCGTACGATGACGACAACAACAGAAACATATCTTTCAACACAAACATCATTCACAAATGAAACAAATACTACTACTACTACTTCGAATAATGAAGATCAATCGTCAACTATTGCTGCTAATGTGACAATCGATGAACTAGTTCAATCATGTTGTAGTGAAGTATTACCACCATCTAGTCAATTGAATAGCAGTAGTAGTGCTTCACCAACACATCTCGTACGGTTTGTTCATTCACAGTCGTCACTTGTTAGTCAGATAGATGAACAACAACGTCCATCTGAACAAGGTACTATAAATTCGTCTAGTCATGATACACCTGTTAAACAACAGACACCATTGATAAATGTAACACGTTTACCATCACCGTTCAAACCTAAAACAATAATTGAATCAACAAATTCAATGCAAAATACAACTAATTTAAGTAATATAACTGCCAACAATATAAGCGTCAACAATTACAATGTTAATATTCATACAACCAATGTTCAACAACAACAAACTAACATATTAAATAACGAACTTGTAACTAAAAAATGTCAATTTGATGAAAAACAAACGACTGAGATTGTTTCACAAATCTTGAAAAACATTAAAGAAGTTGATGAGCATCAAACAAATGCATCAACAACCACAACAACAACCAATTATAATATACATATTGATTCATTTAATTTTTCATCCACGAATGATCAACAACATTCAACCGTAATTAAGAAGTCACGTGTGAAAAAAGAAGCTAAAGCGTTAACGAGAATCATTGTTAAAGATGAATTATCGATATCACCACATTTTTCACGTAATAAAAAGCCAACAAAAAACTTATCAACGACACAATTGACAGCAACAAATAATTCACTACCCATGGAATTTATACCTGTGCCTTATGGATGGCAAAGAAGAATACTAGCACCTGATCTTGTTGTTTATCTTAGGTAGAATTATAGTCTACGTAAAGGTTCTCCTTGCTTTCCAAACTTAATCTATTGATTTTAGTCCTACTAATGCAATACTTGACTCATTAGATGCTATACGTCGATATCTTGAAACACCGACATCTTGTAAATGTGGTCTTCAATGTCCGCTTATTGTTGATAAGGTTTGTTTCTAAATTCTTTTCTATCTACGTTTTCTAGAACAAATCACTAATAATTCTAGCCGACTTGATATCGTTTGCTGAGTATATGTTGAGTTTATTCCGAAAAATTTCAATTTTATTCCATCGTGTATAGAAAAAAGTTATTCTCGATGAATTCATTGTAGTGAAATATGACTACAACACATTATCGTACGCTATTCACATTTTGGTTCTCTGTACGATCTAATTTTTTTTCTGAATCGTGTATTATTTTTTAAGAATACAGAATGCATATCGATTTGTCAGAGCAAGAGTATGTTTACTTCTGTTAAACATAATAAACCTGTGAATTTGTTTCATTGTTTAACTTGATCGAAAAATGTCCTCAGTATAAACCAGAAAAATCATCAGAGAAAATCTCTCACGGCATCTTTTCGTCTGAATTTTTTCTTTGAAAGCAAACAATTTATTGGTTGATCTTATCGAAACTTTCAGAGTGTCATGATTTCATTGAAAAAAATTAATAATATCGATTAATATTAAAATCACTTAGTTCTACTATAGGTTTTCAATTTTGATCCAACAATAAAATCAAAATCTTGGGAAGTCACACAAGTACTTGATGGCACTCATTGTCGACAAAAATCAAATATTTTAGAAATGGCAACTTTAACAAATTGTATTGATTCATTTTGTGAAACAGAACAAAAGCCAAGTAAATATATACATATGTTCAAGTCGCTTTTTTTAAAAGAATTTCTCGAATCAATTCAAAATAGTTAAACGCCGAAAGCGTACACATGCTGAAACAGCAAACGGAAATGTATTTGTTTGTGCATCAAATTCGTCAAATATTCTACAAACCAATAATGAATCGACTGTTTTCCTTAATAGTACTAATAAAACGTCAGGTACAATCCGAATTTAGTTTTAAAAAAATGAATTCCCTGATTTTTTATTGCGAATAGAAGGCGGCCAATCGATGACATGGACTGCATTGCAACATACTGGTGTTACTCCACCGTCGAAACGGCCACGTGGTCGGCCACGTAAAACAGCTATCACACCACCTGTCATTGCTCAGCTAGCTGTTAAGCCATCTCATGATACTCATCAACAAATTCAACCTGTACCTTCATCAATACTTTCACCTCCAGCATCCGTTTCATCAACATCACAAACTACTCTTGTTCATCGCAATTCAACATCACCATCTACACACCATCAAAACAACACTAATAATAATAATATTCGTTATATTAATGATAATGTTTTAACGCCATCATCGACGACTGACACAAATGTTATAGCTCGTGTTCCATCATTATTTGAACAAGTTAAAACAACAACAAATGAATCATCATTTGCTGTCCTATCTGGTGTACAAAATGTTCTCCTATCACCAAATAGAGATACAAATAATAATACGAATAATAGTAAACGAGTACGTGTCGAATCGGCATCATCCATCGTTTCAACGACTGGTAAACCTGTTACATTAAATGTGAACGCACTTAAACCAGATTTTGTTCGATCACCCGCTGCTGCACAAAAACCATGTTCGACAACACCAAATCAGATTGATGTAATATCATTAATGGGTACGAATAATCAAACACAATTGATGATTACAAAAACAACACCGAAACCGATCGCACCAGTGCCATCGACAGCTACGAATTCTGAGGAATATTCACTAACTAGATCTTCTACTGAACAAACGAATGAATCATCACAACCATTGATGATTGATTTCAATGACCCGTCAACGACTAACTTTCTTTTATCAGCTCTTGCATCTGGTGCTTCATCAGATTCAAATGCTATTGTTACTCATCTTTTCCAAAAAGCACAAACACAACAACAACGTAGTAATACATCTCCACCGCCAGCATTAACATCGAATCCTACAGCAACAATTAAGAAAAAAATTCCGATTATATCATCTGGGTTGAAAAATTGTACAGAAACAACGAATCTATTACCTATCACAAATTCAACGGCACGTCAACCTGTTTTACTTCATGTGCCAACTACAGCCATAGCTAATGATTATAATCAACAATCACAGCAAATTATTTTTAGTAGTAATAATAATAATAATAATGAAAGAAAACAACCTCAACAAATATTTTTGATTAATAATAAACCATATGTTATCCAACAAAAAATCACACACGATCAATCATCACAACAGCGTTTGGTACTCACACCATCAATATCTCAATCGGATGGTTTGTGAAATTCTTTTCGTATTTGTTTATTCAAAACCAAAACACATACCTCGTATTGATAGTTAGTTTCGACGTAGAAATATTTTAGACACGATTGATCATTTTCAGAAAGATATTTTTAAGAAATTCACATCGAAGTAAAATTCAGTCCGAAAAATCTTCGCCTATGAATCGCAACCATGGAAAACGAGAATTTGTGTGATGTTTGGATATGTTATCGTAGTGATTCAGATCAGCATGTGCCACTACGATCTTTCATATGATCAAATATGAAAAATGCGTATCAATCGCTTTATTGATTGTTAGCAGCATCTGTGAACTTATTGACGTATGCAATAGTGTGCTGTGACCTGCTGTGGATATAATGGTTTACGTACCACAATATGATCTATTCGCCTGTTAAATTATTCGTTGAAGATAGTGGTAGTAGAGAGAAAGAGAAAAAATATCTGCTTAATATGAAGAAGAAAAATAAGACAGATTGTATCCCTATCAATCGATTAACCATTGAAAATGAATTCAGTCCGCTAGAAATTTAGTGCTTTTTTATTTAGCTTGTATTAATATAATACGGGTAAAGAACACATGTATCTTTCAGAATTTCCCCAATAAAAGAGTTGTATCAATATGTTTAAAAAACATTTATTCAGCTATGAATGTAGGAGAGTATATCTTAATATCGATTTATGAAAAACTAATCTATCAGAACATGCAATTCGTGTACTATGTTTTTTGTTTACAGAGCATACCGTTCATAATACATGCCATCCCAATCGGTCTATTGCTCCGGCTCAAAACAATAGTACGAATCCAAGTGGGCAATCAATGTTAGATGATGGTGGTAATTGTCTAGTAGCAAACGGCTTTGTCGAACCACGAACATTGAGTACATTACTTAAAGGTCTAAATCCATCATCAATTTCTGGTGTCGATAATCTTATTGATACGATACATCGTTTTGAACATACAACATCAACCGAACAAAATGATAATTTATTACTTAAACCCGCTCGAACAACGGCAAAATCAAGTCCAGCTAAGAAAACCAATACAGAAAAACCACCATCTAGACGTCGAGCACCGAAGAAAATCAAACAAGAACAACCGCAACAAGTTCAAGTAACAATGCCCCCACCACCACTACCTCCTCCTCTTCCTTCTTCAACTTCACAGTCACATACACCACCAATCCAAACGATTGTTGCTGATCAACAACAATGGCAAACAGATTTTAATTCCTTTGATTTCTCGACGGCATGGGGCAGTGATACAAATTTGAATTCTCTCTTATTAAATGATGATTTCGATACGGCTGCTTCATTTGATGATGTTAATTTTGGAGATTTTGAACCATACATGAACGGAAGTAACAATTCTAATCCAAACGATACAATTTTGCCATCATTATTTGGCAAGCCATTACCATCAGACACATTGCCAGGTGTTGATCATCTTCTACCTTGAAACGAGAAAAAAATTTCTTGTTTGTTTTTTATTTCTTTACGTCTGTGTTTTCTTTTCTCGCATATTGTGATATTGTCTACATTGTAAAAACAATTGCACGCACACACACGCACACATACATACATACATATATACATACATATATACATACATATATACATGTATGCATATATATATATAAATAGATGATACTCACAAATTTATTGGTCATCTCAGGCTACTGCTGCGTTTTTTCGGTCTTGAATGTGTAAATGTAGTTGTGTAGTTTATTCCTGTTTGTTCTTTTTCTGTTGATCTGAAGAAAAAAATGTTTTTTTTTTCTGGGGTTTTCCTTTGTTTTCTATATATGCGTGCAAGTGTGCAATTCTTATGTACTCATTTCAATCCCACCTTTTCTCTCCTCTTCGCCTCTAGTCTCTCTCGGCCTTTTTAATTATATATTTTTTGTTGTTTGTACAGTGTCAATTTTTTTGTCTTCTTGCAATATTATACGCGTATATACATATATATATATATATATAAATATTTATTTGTGCCTTGTCTCCACTCTAGAATGATATTTTGCGTTCCTTAAAAATTTGCTTTTCTTTATAACCGAATTTGTACAATGTTCATTTATTATTTGTTTGTGTGCCGTGTCGTTCTTCTTTTCGTTTTGTTTTTCCTTTTTTTTTGCCTCTGCTTTCGTTTATCAATCACACAGACAGAACGACGACAACGACGTAATATATACTGACTCATTTCAATGTGCGTGTGTATGAGTGTATTTCAATTTAATACAATAATGGACTTTTCACATTTTTGCAAAAAAGTTTCTTTTTGTCTTTTGATTAAATATTTGACAAGAAATTAAACTATGAAAAAAATAAGCCAACTGAAGTTTTCGATGACGGAGGCGCTATTCTCTTAACTATTGCATTTTTATTTTTTTGTTTTTTCTTAAATTCTAGATGGGTAACGGAATAACAATAAATAAAAAACAGCTTCCCGGTGTACCTCAGCCACCTGGTGCACGTAAAATCGTTGTTATCCCATATCAAAAATGGATCTATCATGATGCACGCCGTTTTGGTCATTTCAATCAATTTAGTACGGATGGCGGTTGTGAAATAATTTCCAATAATAATAATTCAAATAATAATACAATCTTATCAGTTCTGCCATCGCTTTCTTCAAGTTCATTCTCAACTCCAACATCATTTGTATCAACATCCTTATCATTAACAAACGACTTCATCGTTCAAACAAAGACACAATTGACATCTTCGTCTGTTCCTTCATCCATATCATTTTTGACCAATAAATCTAACATACGTAACAATAATAATATTAGTAATAACAATCAGAATCCATCCGCATCGGCATTAGTTGGCTCAGCTATGACGTTATCAAGTTCATCCTCAACAGTAACATGTTCGACAACAATACTCTCGAATGATTCCGATTCGCGACGTTTACATCCAAAGCCAGTTTATTATGTTAATGGAAGATTTTTTAAAAGTTTAACACGTCTCGGTGACGCACAGTTTATACTGAGTGAACATGGTGAAGATGATATCATATTAACAGTTCCATCAAATATTGAACGTTATCGCACTAATGATAATACTGTTCGTGAACGTATACACCGTTTGAACCGTGTTATTGCATGCTGTGACGAATTTATTGTCTTTCAATTGTGGAAAGGAAACAACGAAGTATGTTCAATGAGAAACATTGTTTTGTTGAGAACTTTTTTAAAAATTTTATCATCGATAAAATTCTTCTAGGTTGAAATATTTGTTTTCGATCGACCAATATTAACTGAATCATCGGAGACAAAAGCTTCGTCAAAAAAATGTACATGTTTTCATCGACAAATGCGAAGACATCAATCTTCAGTCAATCAATCGCCTGATCAGAACGTTTCAGCAGCACGGGTGAATGCTCCGAATCGACATAGTTCATTAATGCAAACAGCTACGTTAAGTGCTTATCACACAAGTGAACCACAACGATCGCCAATTAAATCATGCTCATTATTAAATGATACAGAAAATCGCTTAGATATGCAAAATGATACATATGAATTTACAGATAATACAAAAAAAATTTCCTATTTAACTGGTTCAGCAAGATGTACATTGGTAACTGCTTCAGCTGCTATGGCTGCTAATTATAATACTCACAATAATACTAATAATTCTAATCATACAATATCCTCGACTATGTCGAGAATTCGATTCGGAAAATCGAGCAATCGGTGAGATATTTATTCAATGTAGTTCGTCGTGGCTAGGACTAAAATTATGCAATCTTGATCGTGTGATGATATGTATGAGGAAACTGATAGAATCGATGTGATACGTGACTTTAGATATTGCAATGAGTTTCAGAACAATATGCAATAATATTAATAGTAAATAGATATGATTCAAGGCCGTAGTCTACAATAGAGGCATTGAAACGATTCAGTGAAGAAATTCATTTTCGTAATTCACACTTTGATGCTTCTGTTTATTGAAATTACTTTTCACAGTGAATTATTGATCGATTTGCAATTCATCAGAATTCAAAAGAGAAAAGTGATGATTCTTATACTTTTGAAATCGTACAAAATGTTTTCAATGTTTACAATGCATAAAATATTTTATTTATTCAATCCACATGTAAAACATGTTGGGATTGTTCGAACAATATCCGTCAATACATATCTTTCTTTGTCGAGCAATTATAAGAGTTCGTAGAGACTTTTCATCGTTGAATTAAAATTAGAATTCTAAATTCGTTCTCGATACTCGTTTGATGTTTTGAAAAACTCTTTAAAAGTCTCAAAAATAGAGTTTGAACGATTTCTAGTGTTATCGCTATTTGAACTATGGAGAAAATAATTAGTTAAGTATTCATTGTCTATCGACATAAATAATGTCAATATTTTCATCTTTGAAGTTATTGACATTTTGTAAACTTCGAAAACTTGATTCGAGCAATGCTACAATATCGTTGCTGATTGAAATATTAAACATATTCGAAATACGATTTAATTCAGAAAAATGCAACGAGACCATAAAATACTTTTGCCCAATCAATGAATCACAACCGTATACTAAACAAATATAGACACTATGTGTTTCTAATTTTATTTCTTCATAGAAGAAATATTAGTTTTTGAATGTCGATCTGCAATTGTACGTAATAATAGAACTTTCAAAGAACAGTTTCTTATGAATATTTTAGATTTATTCATTTGTTCTATAATAGGATACGTATGAGCTAAAACAATATCTTTCATATCACTCATTGATGACGATAGATACAATGTTCTTGCTAGTGGATGCCTGAAAAATGAAAAATTTTCAAAATTTTCTCATCGACATACATTCAAAAAACTATCTTAAATCTGTGTTCTTTAGGCAGAAACGATACAACGATCTGATCTCCCTTTAAACTAAAATAAGTAAAATTATTCAATAGAATTTGGAAAAAAAGACAAGTGGGACCTTTTCGATTCGATTCAACTACACATGAGCAGTTTCTGTATGTTATATTACATAACATGACAGGTAGACGAGTTCATGGGCTTCCAAAATTAGTTTTGAAAATCTTCGTTTTTTACTTAATCCTATGTTCATTAATTAAATATTGTCTTATTTGTTTTTTAAGTTCAAAATCAGCAAATTCACGTTCATATTCAATATCAAATACAAATGATGTAGTAAATAGTAAGAATTCTCAACATTTAATCCATGATTCTAGACATCGGTCAACACCTTATTTGTCATCGTTATCATGTAATTGTATGGATAATAATGATGCTGTACTTTTATCATCATCATCTTCGCCAACATTTTATCTATCATCATCATCAACATGGAATAGTCGCATCGTTCGTAAACTGAATTCTGTTGCCCATCGTTTTAATGCTCGATCATATGCTTGTTTAATATCGCCTGACCGAACGAAATTACTAATCACACCTGATTATGAAGATAAACATTCATACAGTCATCAAATACACGAAGTAACAGTTATATTTGATATAAAAACATATGCTATACTTCGCATAACACCAGCTCGTAAGTTATACATTTCAATGAAAAAGAAAAGCCAAGATGATTAACAACACGTATCTATGAATTTTTCAAATAGGCTACGATCAACGATTTTCCTTTGATCCACGATTTGGTCATTCGCGTTTAGCAGAATTCGATACAGTTCGTGGACAAATAACAGATATAACTAAAGATCGTGTACTTGTCTGCTCAAATCATACATTAAAAACCAAAGTTTACCGTGTAGAATATACCAATGATGGACATCTTATTATTGTTCTATGCACACGTAAGATTTTCTAAGAATGAATTAGCTTAATTTCTTAATACTAAATGTAGAAAAATTCAATATGGTATGATTGAAATAACTTTTAAAATATATTTCTAGTATGATCTAAGTGTGGAAAAAGAGAATCGGAATTCCTGGATGAAGAAGTCTTTAACTGTGTATTTATCAATGTATATTAACCATATCACGGTAGACTAGAAGTCAGATTCAGTTGCTAAACACCATCAGATCGAACTGGAATGATGTAGTTTTTGTATGTTCAGCGGTTGAATTCATATAAAACTTATCTAGACATAGTTTGCATAAACAAATTCCCTATTACCATAAATAATTAGATTCAACCTTTTGCTCTAAATTAAAGCCGAATAATTATTAGTAGATTTTTTCTAAAATCAATTCAAATCCAAACAACAATTTTCCGCACAAATTTCACTCATTTTTACGAAAACTGTTTTAATTCAATAATACAACATAGTGTATAAAATGAAATTTTTATTCAAATGGAAATCGTTTCTATGTAGTATCCAAAAGTGAATTGGAGACATTGCAACGCACACTGTACTATAAAAATCTATTTCATTTGCTGAGCTCATACGATGACTTTAAGTTCGTTCGTGTTTCATAATTTGATGCTGATTATATCTGTAAGAGGAGGGGAAAAGTCTGATTATAACTCATTACGTGTAAGTGAAGGCATTTGTTGCGAAATGGCTGAAGAATGAGTAAAAACTTTGCATACTAATATCCAGTATGTTTCTTTCGATTATCTCTTCATCAAGAACGATAGAAAAGTTGATGAAAGAAATTTCAACTTGTTTCGTGTGAACAAACATCTAATATCATATGATGAAAAGACTCACGATATCTCAGAGAAAGTCATCCTATTTGGACTCCTACTGATTAAACTACGTTTTGGTACAGTTACATATTTGTGTTCTGCTTATATATTCTCGTTCAACCCGAATTGATTCTTTCCTTCATGAAGTAAAGGTTGAAAACTCTATCGTATATTTTATTTTCATCTTTTAGTTCCAATATTTCAGCGTGTAAAACGTAATTATTTCTTGTATATTCTTAATTCTTCCACGTTATTACATACCCGAAGTATCATCGATTATCGCGGTCCATTCTTTTCACCATTTGTATTTACAAATGAATTTTCGTTGTTATTCAATATTTATCCATCCTTATCGAACTGTGGTTCAACACTAGCTGTTTTAAAAAATATTGAACCATCATCAAATGTACGTCTTATCGAAGTTTATTCCCTACCATATACATGTACAACATTAAAAGAAGTAACCCGACGAAATATTTTACGTTACGTTGATAAAAAACAAATCAAACAATTACGTTTACCAGACAATCTAAAAGCATATTTATCTTATAAGCCTCAATTTACATAAGGAATAAATCAAACTGCTGATGTGTATATATTGAAATTGCTCTAATTCGCTTTCTAGTCAAAATTTCATGTTGGCATATTAATGCCACTCTTCTTCTCTCCCTTCTGTCTTTTTGTAGTCATTTTGTTTGCAATCTAATTTTCTTGTAATCCTTTTGCCTTTATTTTATTTTTTCTTGTCGTCTATTGTGGCAATGCTTCTCTCTTATTTTTTGTTTTACTCTCTTGTATGAATAAAATTATAATAAAGTACACCGTATCACAAACAGCTCATATTGTCTTTGAAAGAAAAAATAAAGTTTTCGTGGAATGAAAGAATTCTGGGAAATTGTCATTCGAACAAGCGTTGGTGTCTGTGTACAAAAACGATAAATTAAAGAGAAAAACTCGATTGTACTGTAAACGAATGATTTGTAAGTGGATGACGATTTTGATACGTTGTTTTGTTTGATTGTCCTAGTATATCAATAAGATTGATCTATACTGTTGAGATCATGGGTAATGGTCTGCATATATCAATGTTCTAAGTTCTATCAAACGCAAGTAAACAGTGAAGAGATTACCTATGGATATTTTTCAAAGATTGTTGAAATAACAGGATTCTTTTAGCGATCTGATTTTTGTGCGTGTGCTCATTGCCAAAAAAGTAGTGGTAAACTTATGATAAATTAGAAGATATGAAATGGGATGATTGAGAAATATATTCACTTGATATATGAGTGCCTACTTAAAATACACTGGACGATTGAATAAGACAGCGATTAACCAGAATCTGTTTGATTTGCAGACTATTTTTATAACCCTACTTTTAATGGTCGCTGTATCTTCTGATCTTCAATATTTGCTTTTGACATGATTAATTAATCCACAATTGTAACTCAACGATTGAAAATCGACCGGAACCTGTTGTAGTCTGTTTAAATTGCATCATGAATTCGTAATTGCATTGAGAAAAGTACTTCAATGTTTTCTTTTAGCTATATGCAATACATGATGATGACTGTTTGCCAGTAATTATTCCCGAACGATTTTTTACTTATATATAATCCAAGTAAAAATTTCGATTCTCTTTAATTACGATCTAACGTCTGATAGTTGACATTATCTTTAGTATAAACTCATTCTTGCATTTAATTAGATCTAGTATTCAGCTCAAATTTGTTTTCGTGTGAAAGAATACTGAACATTGGATTGAACACTGAATACTAAAAAAATATTTTTCATAATGACAATCATTTGAACGCTTGACGAAATTAAGATCACACTACGCAATGTCTGTTACATTGTAGAACGGTGTTTCTTCTGACATTGAAGAACTTTCATTTAGTTTTATTGTGACTAAGGGTATGATAGTATTCAGGTTCCTTTTCCTCCTATCAAGTAGTTATATATGTTTGACGTTGATGTTGCGATTTTTTCATAATGTCTACATTGTATTTCGTTAGCGATGTCAATAATGCTATAATTCAATTTAGCATGGAAGCGTCGATCAAAATAAGTGGAGAGACCAAAATATAGGAAGTAATACTCCAATCAATGATGGAAATATTGCATTTGCACTTGAGAACATATTAATAAAAGTTGAAAAACATATTTTTGACAATCGTTATTTGATTATTTCCAGTAGAAAGCAGTCATATTCCTAAGAAATTTCGTCTATAATGTTATGGAAAACTTTAATATGATGTTTTTTTCCTAATGATCGTTATTGTTGATTGAATCTCTAGTTGTAAATCATGCGATTCATTTAGTTCATCTTGAATTCATAAGTACTGTAACTGCAGCCTAGTATGTGCGGTGCTTTTTTGTATTTTATAGTAGAATTCGATTTAGTTGGCCTTATTCAAACGCATATGTATGCATGTTATATGTGTTGAAGATTAAGTAAAGAAAAATATGTATCGCTATCAAGTAAAAAGATTCAAAATTCATATTGAAAATCTGTTGTAGAATTTCATTTTTGTTCAAAAAAATTATCTCCATTTAATACAAATGATTCCTATAGCTTTTCTTGTGAGTAATCCATACGATGATGACCTGTAACAAGCAAGTCCTAAAATAATAGTAATGGTATTGTTTTCTTTCGTTTTATTTAACTAATAATAGTGAGTAGCAACGTTTGAAAATCACATAGAATTGCTTTAATGTTCTAAAATAATATAGAAAGCAGCTACATTAACCCGTGAGAAAATGTCATATAAAAACGGAAGCATTTATCTGAAATAAATTTTTAATGATTTTAAGATGCTGATGCTGTTCTATGGCAAGGAACATAGCATGTACACTGATTATAGAACGATCACTTCAAAGACTACTATCTGTAGTTCAGTTAGCAACTACCTAGAATTTGAACAATATAAGGAATAAAATACACGAACTTAGTTCTAGTTCAACGCATAAATGAAAACATTTAAGGATGTGATGAAAAAATGGAGACAAGAGAATTCCGACGAAAACATCAATGTTGCTTTGAGATTCAAAATTCTTTACGGTACACAACTGTTTCCATGGATATTGTAAGCATCCGTAGAGATTAGCAAAGCATCCTTATAAGATGAAGGAACTTTTGAGCATTTTTTTCCTGAAAAGTTTTCTTCTGGACTTTTTTTTTTCTAACACATTCAGATTGGAATTAGAAATCTTTTCAAAAGTCTGCATTAATTAGTGCCACTACAAAAAAAAGAAAATCATTGAAAACACAAAATAGTATCTAAGTAGGTTCTTGCTTTTGTTTGAACTAGTCTTGTCTATTAATCTAACATCGTCTTATGATAATCAATTTTCAAGATATTTGTAATCAGTTATATTTTTTTATGAAATTCAAGTGTAACTTGAACTATTCGATGATGGCAATAGGAACTACATATTATGATATTATCACTGAAGTTAAACTCTTGTTTGTATTATCTACACGTAAAGACGCAGAACAAGTCCATGTCAAAGACTGAGAACACTGTCAAAAATCTGAATAATTATATACAGACGAGTTCCAAACAGCCAATCAAAGTTTCTGAGCATGTCGAAAGTATTTATTTGCACGAAGAATAGTTGAAGGCTAATTAGTGAATCTTGTCAAAATAATAGCTTACTAGTCTCTATTGCATTATGAAGAAACTGTCTAGAAAATCATGCATCATCGACGTATTAGTTTTTTTGTAAGATTGAATTTCTTTGTAAACCATATGTAATTAGATGAAAGAGAGAAAAAGACGAACTTTATCTGATGATAGATAGATTTCATATTTTATTTATTGATTAATTATAAAAATTGCCAAAAGAGGAAGAGAATTGTAAAAAGACAGACACACATATTCCTTAGATGCAGAACTAGTTGACAGTTGGCTTTGTGCTATAAAAGTATACGCTTCTTGAATCAGTGTCGGATCCGTATTATTAGAAATTTTCATTTGTTCAAGTAATAAGTGATAAAGTTTCACTGCTTCATTAATGTTTCCCAGTTGAGTATTAGCGCGAGCCATACCAATAATATTAGTTACTCTATTGGGCATGGTTTGGTTAGCTCTGTCGTATAGAGTTAATGCTAATGATGCTAAGTTCACAGTGGATGTGTCTTTGTTTCTTGTTGTGTAGCTTCCATTTATTAATCCTTGTGGAAATTTTTCATGAATGAGAAGTAGATGTAAGGCGAATAATTCTGACGAACGGGCAAATATTAAAATAGGACTTGTGGCATCAGGAACAAGACTCTCTTCTACTTGATAAGATTCATTGAATGCATTCAAACATTCTTGCCATGATTGGTTTAAATAAAGACGAATTCCACTAATTTGACTTATCATGATTGAAATTCTTTTTGATATATATTGATTTTTCGAAGCACTTACATTGGAGAGTACGTCTAGACGATTAAGATGTTGTTCTACTATGTATGTGCTATTGCTTTGATTATTTTGAGTAATCAATAGTCGAAGACAATTACCTAAACAGAAAAAGAATATCAGGAAAATTCTACAGAGTTCATTCATACTAAATAGAAATCCTGCTTCACTCCATATAGGATACCATCGTGTACTATTTATGTCAGCAGGAACTAGTAGTCCAAAATCATTAATAGCCAATAGATCTGCTGTTTTATTGATAAATTGTATCTTATACGGAAACCAATAGAATAGTTCAACAAGCGTACGAGCCTGTGTTCGATAAGCAGATGACAAATAATGACCCGATGTAAAGTTCAATTGATTTTCAGCCAAATATAAATCTTGGATTTGATTAATTGCACCTAACCAATCTCCTGTTTGCAAACGAGAATAGGATAACCATTCCATTAGATAAGCACGATTTTCAACATCACACAGAACAAGGTCTTTTTGCTGCGTAAAATTCAGTACATTCAAGTAAGGTTTCAGTTCCATTGAAGAAATTGAAATGTTACAAGCTAGTATTTTAACTATGCAGAATTCTAAACTAACCATGAGACCATGTTCATTAGAAGATAAAGCACGACTCCATGAGCCTTTTGAAAATAAAATTGTCTTCTATGTAAAACAAAACAAAAATGCAATACTTTTTACCTGTTCGCATCCAAACATGAGATGACATGTATTGTGCATGCGATGATGTTTTCGCAATTTTTCCATATACATCAGCATAATCTTTTATTTCTTCAGATATATTCATTTGAAACATATTGTACGCATGTAAAAGATAATGAAGTGCACCAGGATGATGTGCTTCATTTGTTAGCGCTTTTTTTAACCAGCCCCATGCCTCTGTTGTTGATCCATTTTGAACTTGTTTAGCAACATTAAGTAAGGAAAGACCAAGCAACACAAGAATGTCAGTCTCATTTGGATATTTTGCAGATAAATCACGAATCGATGACAAAAATTCATTTTCACCAGCTGTTTTACTTGGTTTAAAGGCATACCACTGATAAACTGTTGATATAAGTTCTCCTTGCAATGTTTTGTTAGAAATATTTAAATTTACAGTTGCATTATATGCCGCTAGACCACAATCGAAATCAGTATTTGACCATAATGGTTTTTTACAACTAATTGGAAAAGTAATTTCTTCTATGATCTTATATAAAATAATGAACATACCTTAGCATTCTTCCAATGTAAGCTTCAATAAATGTACTATTAGCTTTGATAGCCAAGTTGAATGCGTTTTTAGCTTCATCATACATAAATGAATGAAGACAGAGATATCCAATAGCAAAATGACGATGAGCGAGTAAAGATTGATTTAGTGTTAGACCAAGGGGTCTTTGAATTTCACTCAATTGTAAATAAGATTCCCAAGGAAGCATGTCGCCTGTCGTATTGCATATTTCACCATGAATTATTTTACCAGATAGAACAAGACTAAGAAAAATAGCCAAAATCATGCCTCCCCCAATAATAAACTTGCCGAAAATACAGACTCTTTATATACTCATCCATAGGAGCCAACTAAAGAGGCACATAAAAGTATAATCACTTGTGAAGTCGTATGCCACAAATTCTTGGTAAACATTTGATGATGGAAGGTACGTGAGAAACGTTTTTATGATCTAACCTACGTTATGTTTATACACATAAATTAGAATATGACATTTTACTCATGTACTGAATCAGATATGACGATTGGCATTTCGGATGTTTGTTAAACTGCTACGTAGGAAGAAATGAATTGTAAAGATTTGAATATTTTTTCAATTAAACTAATGTATCTGCTTGGCTCTTGATAGCAGATCTAGAGAGAGTTGCTAAAGCAAGTAATTAACTAGAGAGGTTGCCGAGATGCTCGAGGATCCCCATAGAGTTGCTCTTGTCAAAATTTTAGTTAGTGCAATGAAGTAACCTAAGACGTTCATATTTTAGGAAACGCGGCTTAACTTATTTCGGCAAAACCTATAGCTCTTTGAATAGAACATATATATTACATTGAAAAAAAATTTTTTGGTTAACTCATTCTTAAAGAAGTTGACTTGAGGATATATATTTAATGGGGATTTTTCTTCTTCACAGTTAGATGCCTAATTGTTATCTAAAAGATTTTAAGGAAAACAGATTTCAATGGCATTCAGTCAATAATTGGTGTTGCACATTAAATCCAATACGGGAAAGGTGACATTTATAGTTTCATTGAACATATTTTTTAGATGACTAAACAACTAAGTTTAGCACATTCGTTTTTCTTCAAATAAAAGAACAAGACCGAACTCACTAGTTGATAAAATGAATATTTTTTCAACTTTATGTTGAACAGGTATTTGTTTTTGTATCTCTTGTTTTAATAAAGTAAGAGTTTTTCAAGGGGGAAACGGCGGATTGTTGGGATTGCCAATCTCAAAGTAATCCCAAAACAATCCTGGAAATCCCAAACGCCACCAGCAATGTCTTGTCGTAAATGAAGGAATTTCGAGCTGAAATTTTTATCATATGTAGACCTCGTGGTTCTTAAAATATCCTAAAAATTTCAATGTAAACGAATGTTTCCTTCTTAAGATAATCAACTTTCAAGAAAAAAAGATTTTTTGACCATGCTGTGAAATATGAGTATTGCTTGCGATCGCACTATCTCCAGGAAAAAACATCTGTTTATACTGAAACTTTTAGAATATTCTAAGAACCACAAGACCTACGTATGATAAAAATTTCAGCTTGAAATTCCTTCATTTTCACGTGGATATTGCTGGTGACTTTTTGGATTGTCAAAATCCGAAAATCTAAAAGAAATCCAAGCAATCCAAAGAAAATTCAAAAATCCAAAAAAAGTCCGTCAGTCCGAAATCCGCCGTTTCCCCCTTGGAATTTTTAATTATAACGTGTCCTATATGGATTATACTATTGGAAACAGGTGAGACAAAATTTATCGTATTGCCTTAGGCTTGTAAAATGCTGCTTAACTGCCAGTTTATTATAGTACGAAAGCCTATACAAAGCCTTCTCGTATGATGGGCATCCCTTTAGCGAAATCCTGACTGTACCACTGTGTCAGAATGTGACTAATTGCCGACTAATCGGTATTTGTTTTCTTGTTTTTAATAAAACAATAATCACATACGGTATAATTTCAGTTTTTTCTGAAAATCTCTAAGCTTTAACGAAATTTCAGAACTCATATGACCTCGTTTAGTAATGAATTTTTTTCTAAAGATAAACTTGATTACGGTCGTAAATTTATGTTTTCTACTATATGAATATAATGTTGATACCCAGATGCCATAGCATATCATATGTACGTCAGTGAGTTTACTTTTCGACGTTTTAACAAAGCACGAAAATAGTTTTCTTTACTTGTTCTAGAGAATTTCACGATGTATCACCGAGTTTATCATTAGTCTTCCAGATGTGCATATACAATAAATATTGTCACGAATTTCTAATTACATTTCGATTTACTCAGTTGTAGCAATACATTTACCGTTGTTTATTTAAAATTATTTTAACTTTATTAGAACAAGTGAGAAAATAATCTTATAAAAATTTTACGAAGATTCAGTGAAAACATCTTTTCAGAATGTCAAAACATTATGATGTATCTTTGCTGCGATATCTATAAAATATCCAGTAATAAAATTATTTCTTCTTACATGTTATAATCATAAACTAGAGAAAAAAATATCGTTTACGCGTGAAAAACTTAGGAGTGATTATTTGATTTCACATTTCATGAAGAAATGATTTCGAATATATCTGATCTGCCCAGCGTTTTTGTTGAAGCATTATTGAATGCTTTGCGATCTCTGAACAGTATAGAATTTTGTAGATATTCGCTGTAATATTTTGTTCATCAAGAGTAACATCTGGGTTGCAAGAAAAAGCTACTGATTCGCTAGTATTTTTGTGATACAATCTAGTGAGATCCATGATTTAAATTTACAAAAATTACTTAATGCTGGCAATCAACAACTTTAATTAATAAAATATTGTCGACATCTTTTATCTTGACTAGCAAGGCTCTATAGTCAATTGGTTGATCCAGATTTTTTGTCGTTCCAGACGAAACAGTTGCAATCTTCAATACTTAAACTGTTTGTTTATCAAAGAATAAAACGGTAACCAGAGCATAAATGACAGCGAACATTAAATTTTTGTATGCAAATGAATACTATCTAATTCGTAAGTATTTTATTGCATTTAAATAAATGATTTAATGAAACAGGACCCTGTCTAAATTTGCATGGATCCAATACGTAATAAACGTTTTTAGTGTCCGGTCTGCCTGCTCTGCATGAAGTCTTTCGGTACAAGAAAAACGGAGTACGCTGAAAATGAAGGCAAACATTTTCAAAATATGATTATTTAAAACATTTTCATATACGGTTTACAAGTAAAACAAGTATGAAAAAGTTCTAACCATCGCAAGTGATTAACTATCAGAAGAGTCGGTAACCAATTGAGTATTAACAAATTAGAATTAATCATGTTGGGTACAGCAAGACTTACAATAACAAAAAAAGAAATATTTTTAAGCAAGTTGAACTCAACAAGAAAACATTGTGTAATTAAGCCAAATAAGATATCTTCAATTAACGGCCATCAATGTAAAATAATTGCAAAAGGTCTGCTTTCTATAAATGTTTTACTTGATGTCAGATTATATTCAGCTATGCATTTTCAAACTGATGAACTTAATTGACAAATATAATCGAGAAGCATCTAGAAAAAATGAGTTTTATTGGTAGTTATTTGTCAACAAGTTTTTTTATTCGAGCCTTCAATTAAAAAATTTGTTAAAGAAGTCATGTGAGAAATTAGATTTTCAAACGCTGAACTATTTTTTCTGATTCGTTGTAACTATAATCATACAGACAAGAAAGTCATAAGATACTTCATTTTTCAACGTTATAATTCCAATCTATGAAGAGTACGCATTTTGTACATTCATGAAAAGGCAGAAATTTATTTTGACATGAAATACAACTGTATATTGGGCTGAATTAAGTTAAGATTAAGTTCATTTGCTCGAGGCTTTTTAAAAGTTTATGATCAAACCATTTTTTATACGGCATTGCTCTTAACCATTCAGCTGGCAAACTTGTATAACCATATCGTGCTCCATACATCGTACCACAAACTGCTCCATTCGTGTCCGCATCACCTCCCCATCGAATCAAATCATTCAGTGTCTCTTGAAATGATCGGTTTGATCTTAGTCCATAGAAGCCTGATGCTAAACATTTATAAGTATAACCAATACTTCTCGGTTCATCCAATTGCAGGTCTTGTAAAGTGCGTGATTGATCTGTATACCACAGAAATGAGTCAAGTTGCTCTTGAGGAAAACTATCACCAAGTATTTGCACTGTTTCATCTTGAGCACGTTTAATAAGAAGTTCAATATCATTGTCATTATCAATTTTCTTTTCTATCAAATGAGCAATAATATAGCAAACAGTTAAGCATGAAGCAACACATCGTGGATCGAAATGAGTAGCTTTACACATCAATATCGCTGTTGACTTCACCTAGTCGAAATAATTGCATGATATTGAGCAAGTTTTTCAAAAACGAAAATTCTCTCATCTACCTTTTCTAGATTATTATAGTAAACGAAAGCTGATGCCGAACATCGCATAACAGCTCCGTTGGGGGCTGATTGACGATTACCACGTTCCCAAACAACTTGACTCACTCTAAGTGGATCTCTAAGATATCCATCACCATAAACTACCTAATGAAAATGATTAAAAAACTCATTGTGACTAGCAAAATTCTAACTAGACTAGTTAGAATAGATAAGGAAATTTCAATACTTGGCGAACATGAGCTCCCAGTCCCATCCCAGCCATATCACCTAATTCGGCATAACCATGTTCGATCCATTTCTTCAATTTCTTAGCAAATATTTTCTCATCACCATGTCCCTCAGTTAATGTTTCGAGAATTAGTATCCATTGATCAGTGTCATCAGTCCAATCACCTCGTTTCCATCGTCTTGAGTGTAAAGTTGTGATGTAGTTTGGGAATGGAATTAATTTTGATGCATCTGGATAATTATATTTGATTTTCTCATGTGTCTCAAATTCAGTAGAGAGACCATAAGCATCTCCGAGAGCTTGTCCATAGGCACAACCAAAAAGTCGATCATACAATCCATTGTCATTTCGATTCATGAGTAAACCATCGATCAGATCAGGCTCATCAGGTACATAGCTTACATTCGGATTGATATCATCTTCATGATCACTGAAACATAAGTTAAATCTTACATGAAAATATTTTACATCCGATGAGTAATCAACATTTGAATAGTTGAAAACAAATAAGAACAGATGAAAGATCAATGAGAAGGTAAATTACATATAATCTCATTTACAAATAAATTTAAAGCGAAATCTGAGGCTTTCTATACCTTCTATAAACTGAATTCGTTGAATGGATTCCGGATTTGCCGCACCAATTGCCCATGTCGAGTCTAATTGAAAAATACTGCAATTGACAATTAAACGACATCTATTCAAGATTTAAAAATATATACCTAACATCAAAACAATGGCTCACTAGAAAAAAAGACACATTCACGTACAATATAATCTAGAAGAAGCTCACAAGCGTTCATCAACAAATAGATATAACGATCCTAACTTAAATTGGCGTTGTTGTGAAATTAAATTATACGTTGGATAAAAAAATACTTTTTGCTTCTTGAATATTCGTACTCATGTTTATGACTTTTTCTGCTATTCACGATCCACATGTTGATGTAGAACAAAGAAAACAAGTGGGCATCGGAAGAACAGAATAGAAAAGTTAACGAGGAGAAGAAAAGGAGAAAAACAAACGAAAATTTTCATCGAAAATGAAAACGAAGTGTTTATAAAATGTTTTCTATGTACCATAAGAATCTTTCTCAAGGAACTATTGATGAGTTCGACTATTCTTGATTAGTCATTTTTGCTCATCTTCGTTTATTGAATTACGATATTAGTCTAGAAGCTCTATATTTAGGGTATTCTGTACTGGAATTCCATGGATGAATTACAAGAGAATGGTTTTTTTAGAACAGCAGAGACTTCAAAGTTCATGGATTAGAGAATTTCGTGAAAAGTCAGTTTCTGAGAGTACTTTTTGTAATAACACAACATCTTGAAGACTTTTTTATGTGTTCCCATACTACTTATAACAATCTTTCTAGCATATTGTACATATATGGAGCCAACATTTATATGAGCATACCTTGAAAAACACTCGGTTTTCGGATTTATTTCAATGCCCATAACTTGCCGAGAATAGATCATGAGAAGAATGACTGACGAGTAGAGTTTTGCAGGTTACGACTGGTTTTGTACCCTATACGATACACTACGGTAATTTTGATATTCTGGTCCTAACTTACACGACTCTACGAACGAACGTTTTTATTGATGCTTATATGCTCGTGAAGATGAAATATTATAAAAAAAATATTTTTTCAAAATAAATATCTAGGAACTATTCAAACTCTGCGTTTGATATTTCAGAAGCTCTCTAATCTCATAGTTCATCAATCAAATATTTTTTATACGGAATTCAGAGGATAGAAAACTTCATTGACTATTTCACAAGGTAGCTAGACTGAAATGAAACACTTGATGGCATAGTAAAAAGGTAGGAATAGTATCATCATAAACTGACTGTGAAGTTGAGTTTTGACGTTTTAACTTGTTCTTTTCGGATGTCCTTTCATTGTTGCCTATCATGGATAAGTCTTGTTTTTGAATGTTTTCCTGAATGTGAAAATTGAATAATTTGTTCACTGATCAAGCATCTACGCATGTTCACTCATTGGGCTGTCGAAGTTTTATAACTCCATCAACAGAGCAGTTTACTGCTTGTTTATTTTTTCTTAGTTTAAACAAGCGATGTTATGATGATTCGAATTCCTTGTAGAAATAACTTCTGTTAAACCCAGTCGGCAGAGTAGATTGTTCAATCCTTTTTCTAACTCATCACCAAAGCACGCATTAGATTGTTGTCATAAGTAAAGAAGTACTCCATTACAATTAATGTTTTGATGAAATTTCTCTGATAGTTCGATGATTTTCTATTGCTTAAAGTGACATATTAATACTCGAACGGCCCTCATACTTAATAAGATCCATGTTTTTCCCATTTCCTTCAAAAGAATAATTGAATTCTATCATTTTTCAAATCTAATTATATCTGTCGATTTCGAATTTATGATACTTCCAACAAGATCGCCAATACACAAGTTCGATTGATTTTTTTCAAAAGCTCTTCTCTTAAACATCTTTGGTCAAGAGTGATTCCTCGCCGTTACACAGTAGATCTATGTATAGTTCAAATCGTAAATTATAATGCACTTGATAATTATCTACATAATTAAATCATTTTTAAGAGTATGAACAAGGAGGACTCGATTGTGTGTGATGAGCAATACTAACTTTTTCAGACTGAACAGTATACACTTTACCACTTCCATACACAACTAAGAAGACCAAGTGCTTTGTATTTTACTTTTATGTACCATAAATCATGAGAAAAATAATCTACAGTCGATGAACACAACACAGCTTCATATCAGTGAAAATATATTCGTTTTATGTTGGAATTTGATAACATAATACCCAAATCGGCTAACGGTCAACTAGTATGACTGAAGTGGAGCGCTTATTTTTTTTAGGACATAAAACAACAGATCTTAGTCATTTAACGATTTTATGTCTGTTTTCGCAGATCCCATGTTGATCTATCTCATTTGTTTTTAACAATTACGAAACTAAACAATCGTTACCAGCCTGAATTCAGTTTTTTCATGTGAAAATACCTTGAAAAGACTATTTTTCTCTTACTTTATTTCATTAGTGGGAACACTTTTAACATTTAAAATAGTGCTGATAGCTTGAAATACAAACGAACATACATTGTTACTTTGATGTCTCAAGTGATACTTCCAAATACGAAACAAAATTTTGGAACTGTCAGAATTGTTTTGAAAATTCATACCCGTACGTTACTTGATGTTTTATCAATAACTCACACATTTTTCAAGCTGCTAATGTTTCCTTTTCATGAAAAGATAGCCCTACCTCTCAGCTATAAAACTACATTTCACAAAACTCATGGGCACGAAGTAATTCGCAGAATTTATCATTCATACCATATCACCCGAGAATCGAGAGCTTTTTTATCTATGCTTTACCTGTGTTTTGCATGAATGAGATTAATACATATAGCTAAGAAAAGAAAAACAATATTTATGCATGTGAGCTACGCAGATTTTTATTACTACCCAGTGAAAAATATCACTCCCAAAATCAGGATTATTGTTGATTATCGGTGGAAAAATC
>OENT01002061.1:2088-29201 GCA_900239685.1 Rotaria macrura | reverse complement strand
TTTATTTTTAAAAAATAAAGATAAATTAATCATTTATCTTTAAAAAGTAAAGTAATAGTAAATGACCACCCCTAGATCATATTCGAAGTTGCCTATTGATTACATTTAGAATAACTGATACAATGTTAACATCAATAAATGTGAATCAAGAAAATGTATCTCCGCCAACAACGAATCGTCAAGGCAAATGTATTCAATCACGAATCATAACGACAACAACACATGAATCTAAAGTAACATCAACAAAATCAAATGTAACACAAAAAGTTCGCCGTAAGTGTTTTCTATTTATCAATGATTTGCATATTCTTAATATACAAATGTTCAAAATATTAAATTAGTTTCGTTGGAAACTAAAGTAAATTACAAATTTTATTTTTCAATACTCTGACCGTGAACATATGTCACACGAATCAGGACGTTAGAGAAACTATGTAGAACGAATTCATTTGTATCTCTATAATTTAAAAAGATGTCTTCAAACGATAAAAATTCCAATATTCAGTCAGAACCGTGACATTCAATTTTACTTTTTTTTTATCAATTTTTAGTGAATCGAACAAGGTCTGAAGATCGCTTTCATGGTTCATCTATTTCTCTTGTCAATAATGTAAACGATACTACATCATCATCTACAAGTTCTCAATTGCCTTCCTACGCTGCTCATACATCAAGTTCAATAAGTAAACTTCGTGAAAATTCCATATCAGTAACTTCACCGCCACCAGTAACCACTCTTCTTCCATCATCATCTAATTCTTCATTAGCTGTTACATCTACTCAAACACGTCGGATTCCGTCAGTGATCTCTCTTGATACTCGTCTGCCATCAGTGAAAAATATACCGAAATCTCGTTCAACACAAAATCTTATTCTTCCACCAACAGCTATGCCAAATACTAATACACAAAAATCTAAATTAATACCGACACGTCGAGTAAAGATTACTCGCCTTCCTCGACGACCACCGAATCTACCTACAACAAACTCAACTACGACCCAGCCATCATCTTCATCATCATCTTCATCGTCATCATCATCGAATACATCATCTCCAATAAAAGCAAAACAACATGTTTCACCTTGTTTACCAGAATCTGCTTTTCCATTACGTGAACTCGATGATTCATCGAATGATCTTATGCCTAAATGGGCACAAGATTGTTTCTATAGAACAGTTGTACTTGGTTTGAAACCATTACTTTTACAAGATATTTCATCATCACCACTCAAACATTCAACTAGTACATCGTCTATTGAAAGTACGGATTCATTAGAAACAACAAGTGAACTAATAAATAATCCAAAACAAATTCAAGTACGACGAAGTATATCAATATCAGATTATAAACAATTTGAACCAAAAACAAACAAAGAAAAGTAAATATGCATCTACATAACTCATCGTACTCAGCATTGATCAAACACTTCGTTTCTTTCTACTATTTCAACAAAGTAATTATTAAGATCGAGAATTATGATATTCATCTAGGAATAACTCTTATCTTATGATGATGAAAACACATTAGTTATCATATATTTATCTTGCGTCAGACTATGTTAAAAGAAAAACGTGTTTGCTCGAATAGCTCGTATAGGGTGTGTTTCATCTTATTCAACGACATCATATTTATTTGAACTATTTTACAAAGTTCATATGCCATTGAATGTAAATTTTTCAAAGAAAAATAATACAACCATTCATCGACAAGAATGATCACATGAGATTTCTAATTCCACTATGTCCTGAGAAAAATTTGATAAGACCTAGTAGAGAAAAGAATGTACATCAATTTTGATAGTTACCGTCTACTGACAATGAATAAATAATGTAGACGGTTGATATTTCATGTTCATAAATTTTTAAAAAAAGGAGATATTGTTTTTTATGAACATTTCTACTTCATTTATAAAGACTTGACGAGTAAATTTCTCCCGACGTTCGATCATCAACGACTGAGATTATAGTTACTTGATAATTAATTTTGATTCATAATGAAGTCTATTTGGTTTAAATTTTGACAATCAATAGTGATGTTATTTGTTCAAACAGGTAAAGAAAGAGAATTTTCTATGGAAACAAGTTTCCTCGTATCGTCTAGATTAAATCATAGGATTTTCGAAACTTTTTCACACATATTTAATACATCTTTGCACAGAAAATGTTAGATATGTTAAAAATTTGAACAATCAACGAATTTCATATTTCAATGAACAACATGACTTGATAATTGAAAATTTTTTTAGGAAATTTGTACGTAGTCTATTCTCGTTATGAAAACTATATATTGTAATCTGAATAGATAGAAAAACTGTTGATTCAATGTACAAATCAACTTGTAAAACTTGTTGTGTACTCAAAAAGTGAGTACACTACTAAAATCGGTCAGTGTGTCCGTCCGGCCGGCCGTTTATTCGATAACTCTTCACAATTACATTCGATTGAGTTGAAATTTTGTGCACAGAATTGTCTTATCAATATCTCGGTCGAGTTCGAAGATGAGAAGGATCCGGCAAGAAATGGCTGAGTTATCGAAAAAATTGTCATTTTTCACCAAGCAATCCCTGAGGTGGGGTACAGGGATTTTTTCAAAAAAAAACTTTTTTCTCAGAATTATCCACAACTTATGTAAAGTGACTCAGTTTTTAACGCTGATTCCGAATCTGATATTAGTTTCGAACCAAATCGAGCTTTCTAAAAGAACATCGCCAAAAAAGGTCTCGAAATAAACAAAAGCTGCATCCCAAAACTAAATTGCCTAGATATGTTTCAGTTGGCCAGTAGTGTTGGGATTTACCAAATAACCGGTTCTGTAGCTATTTAAAAGGACTATCGAAAAGTAAAAACCCGAAGTCAATAGATATTAATATTGACCAAACCATCCCTGAGGGGTGGTACAGGGATTTTTTCATAAAAAACTTTTTTCTCAGAATTATTCCCAACGTATATAAATCGACACAGTTTTTAACGCTGATTCCGAATCTGATATTAGTTTTGCACCAAATCGCAGCTTTCTAACAAAACATTGGCTGCAAAAAGGTCTCAAATGCACAAAAAACTGCATCTAGAAACAAAATTGCCTAGATATGTCTGAGATGATCAGTAGTTTTGGAGTTTCCCCAAAAGGTTTATCGGTGCACACATTCTAGAATGACTGATTTGTCTCATTCACTTTTTGAAGTACACATAACTCTCGGACATAAGTCCAAAGTTTTCACATTTATTTTTTCTTAATATTTATATTTTAGTAATTCAATACCAAATGATCATCGTATGCCAATAATAAATCATCTTGTCAATGATTTATACAAACATCTTGGTGAATTAGAAAATTTCTATACAAATGTAAAATTAATTTTAGTTTCAATTGCATTAATTTTATTGTTTTTTTTTGCTTTTCAACAGGTTTCTCAAAGTTCAGAAAAACAAGATTTAAATTTAAAATTATATATTGAACAAATCTATACTGATCTACATAGACGTATTTTAAATAATTATCAACAACAAAATCAAACTGTAACTGTTGTTAATAATTGAGAGTATTTATGTCCGGTTCTTTAAGAATTCGGTGATGTACGTTCATGAGTTTTATTTACTAGTTAAGAAATCGTTAGGTTTTTTTTTTCTTCTACTAATTATGAGAATCACATGTGATTGTAAATAGGACTATCCTGTGTTTTCTCGTTACTTCTAGTTGTATGCGCGACAGATTCCAGCCTTTAGGTCTTTCATGTGTAATGTCTATTTATTTCATGTCGTTTCTTTTTGCTTCTTTTATTATGTGTTGATGATTGGTTCCTTTCGTTCTCTCTCTCTTGACATGACAAGAGACACTTTTGTTCGTAAAAAAAATCAGGGTATGCTTCTTTAACTTTCATCATCTCGTTTCCATACATAGATAATCAACGCCACTATCATACTGATAGATAATAAATAATAATGTCAATATCTAACATCGTGAATAACATATAAATAAAAGTACAAAATACAAAGTAGACAAATTTATCAAGTGACAATGATCATAATACTTGAAATGATATTATAAATTTTCTAATTTCAACAACGAAAGATATTATTGTTATAGAATTAGATAAATTTTCCATTTTATTTCCAGGGTTCATGTTGATTGTATTCCTCAAAAGTTCATATTACTAAATATACAGAGATATAGAATATGGTATGTCTAATCATTACGGCAGACATTATGTTTTCATATATTCGATTGATTGTTTCCTATGTTGATGTAACCTATTGAATTCTTTCATCTACATTTACAGACTTGGATATAGAGTTTACATTTGCTAGTGAAATATAGTGACATCAAAATGTTCTACATACGTGCGTTTTACATATATAATTAATCGAATTAAAAACTAAAGAGTTTGTTCAGTTCAATTTTCATCTATATTTTTTGTAAATTCATAGATATTTTGCACTCTATATGAATTAGCAAAAAAAAGAAGAAAGCATTCTTTGCATAGAAAGGAAATATGTTTCGAATGACTGAGTAAATTCCTTTTTTTTTTAATTTTTCATTGACTATAAATAATGAATGTTTGCCGACAAAAGTTATTCACAATAAGCATAAGTGAGATGTAAAAAATAAATGTAGATACATTCTAATAACCTTCGAGATTTTATGACGTCAGAGAACGGTGTTTTTTTTCCTTTGTATTTTAGTCAATTTTGAACTATTATTTTAAATAACTCGAAAACATTCAACACTTTCTTGAACTTTGTTCGATTTATTTTGAATCTCTTAGATATGCCCTCATTCTTATCTATTTGCACTTTCATCACAATTTTCATTATTACTTTACTGATGATTATGGTTTTATTATGTACACATGTCAATCGTGTATATCAACATGCTCTACCATACTCCATAGAAGTATTTGTTATAAATCGTCCATCGCAGAATTCTCAAATACTCTGGTTACCGTTATCGGATCCTCTGCCACCTCCCTACCATGTCGTTATTCAAGATACGAACGAGAATTCCACCACAATAAATCAAAACAATTAATCGTAGTTGAATGCTTCGGTTTTTATTTGTATTGCTTCTTTTTGTTTCGAGATTAGTCAATCATTTTATTATTAGCATATATATATATAGTTGTTTCCCAGTGATCTGTATGACAAGGAACACAATAAATAAAAACAATGTTACTTGTTTAAGAACACAACAGCACAAAAAATACTTAACCATTGAGATTATTCAAAAAAAAAATAGCAGCTCCATTAAAACAGCGGAGAAGGTTAGCTAACTGATCTATTTAATATTTGAAATCGAGAAGTTGCATTAATCAAAAAAGAAAATCAATAGAGCATGACATATTCCTTATTCTCGAACACTGATACTTACAATGATCTATTTATTCAACTTCAGCTAAGAACGTTGTTTCTCTAAAAATCAACTTCGTATCATAAGATGAAAATGACTGTCTCGGGAGACACTCACGCATCATATATACGAAGATTGCCCATGAAAATATTTTCTTCCCGAAATCGATTGAAAAAAAAACTAATATTGCATAAATTCGAAATATTAAACATTATCAACTTCTCTTTTCGACAGCATCTAATTCGTTAGTAACAAAAAATCTTTGAAACACTGAGTTAAAGCAAAATAAGATTAAGTACTATACCGAATAAATAACTGAACGTTTTTTATTTGTTTTCAATCGTTTTGTATATTTCAAAATTCTTCATGTGCACAATTATATTCTCAAACAATTGAATTATAATGAATAAATTGAAAATTCTTGAGTGAATGCGGATATCCTGTTAAACCGAATTCTATAGAATCTATGATAGTTGTTCTTAAGAGAAAATAAACTTCTCAGTATAAATGAAAATTATACCGATTTTCTCTAGATTAACACAAAGTTGTTCTTCAATTACCAACAAACGGTAGATGAGAGTATTGACGGGTTTTACAGACAAAAGCAAGTGAAATAATTGAAAAGAAAAACGTATTTGTATCCGAATTTTAAATTTAATTCGTCTCATATGAATACCGTCTGAATTATAATTAGAGTGAAAATTTATTCTAATAAAACATTGTGTCAATTATCAATTGAGTTTATTTTTGACTTTGTACATCGTTTTACTAACTCACTAATATCTACGACCGACAGATTGTCATCTTTTGTTCTGAACTATGTTTATATAGACGTAGCCATCAGAATAAGTTGTTTAATTCGAAGAAAAAACTTCAAGATTACACATCTAGAATTCAAACATTCGATTTTTCAGTAGATATTTGCAAACAATGTAAAAAATGTATTACGTCGAGATGTACGACATCTAAGTTCAATCAGAACTAAGAGTCAAATATTTTTTCCCCCATACGATTTGATAGATGTCTAACATTCAGTGATAGTATAAATACGTAATTCTCAACGAGGTATGAACTATATTTTTCTTTTGACTAAAAACTAACTGATAAGCCCATAGGTCTTACTTAGCAGTTTTGAAAGAACTGAGAGCCTTGCATCCATGAAACTGGTAACTTTCACAAAATATCAGACCTTTTTCTTTTCAAATAATTTCTAGTGATTCTTTTCCATCCATAGGTTCTATATCCTAAAGATACTCCTCTTTGTTCCATCACGTCACTAATTCGGCTGAAATTTCGAAAAGATGTTTCTTCTGTCGAATTTCAATGCCTCATTATGAATCTCCTATTGACAAGGCTTTTCTTAAGTTTCTAGAAATATGCTAATCAAAGCAGAAGTTACGCAAAGTCAATGCTATTGGATGCTAAACTCTTCTCTTTCTCATAGATCTTTCGAATAAAAAGCCGCTTAAAATCATCGATATTATTTGCAATCTATTGCTAAGAATGAAATTTACTAGAATTTTCAAAGATAGACTATCTAATTACTATTTACGTACGGGTGTAAATTTCTAGTTTTTCTTCTAGACGTCTAATATTTGTTATAGATTCTGATTCTTAAAAATGTCGAAAAGTACATAAATTGTAGCTGAATTAATCAATAGATATATCCGAACATTTGCCTATATTGATAAATATGTGGAGGTGCATAAGGTCGAATCGATTTTGTATTTTAAATCTATATAAAAACTCTCACACTGCTATCATGGAAAGTCTATTGAAGACGAAAGAAAACTTTGTTTTGATGAAAAGAACGAGCAAAATGATTTTTCATAATTAAGTAGAAATTTCACGCAGTTCTCAGTGAATGTTTAAAAAGATTTTTTTCATATTTCAATGCCATGCGATGATTATTTTTGATTAAAGATGTGTAACAACGTCTTTTTTTCTTCTTCATACAAAAGAGTACTCATCTAAATTAATTCAAGTTATGATTAATTTACTTAGACTAAAGTAAGTATAAACATTCGGAAAATTACTAGCCAACCACAACATACTCACGCCATTATCTATTATAAATTCATATGTTTGTCCTTATACACGCGTGTCGCTTCTATTTTGCAGTGTTTGCTTGTTCTTCCGTTTCTTTGCACTAAAATGATAAATCTACTGTAAGTTCTTCTTCCTGTCATATAGTGTGTTGATATCCTCACTATGTTGTTTTTCACTCAAATGCTGTGCAATTATGAATAGACAGGAATACTCAACTACATTTTCTAGTATTCCTATCTATTCTTGATTTTTCTATGCTGATAGACGCGCTTATTTTTTCTCGAACAGAAAGTGTTCGGAAATTGGTTTCAAACAAAAACATAAATGTAAATAATCATTTTCTAACCACGGGATAGTGTCGCTGGATAAGACCTTGGACTAAACGGTAGAGCATGAATTGCGAAATGCATTCGAAATCAATGCTGAATGTTCGATGTTAGTTTAACAAATTAGAAATATGAAGAATGTAACTTCTTCTCGATCAGCATTCATTGATCTCATATGAACATATTAGAGAAATTTTTGTAGTTGTTTCATTATCATCGTCTCTTACTTCTTATGACAATTCTGTCATCATTCAATGTGAAGAAAATATGTTTTATGGTATTTCATGAAAAACGATTCTTAACTATCAAGTAGATGCATTTAACAATTTTGTTGATTGGAACTCAAGGCTTCAAGGTAAGTCAGTAAATTTAAATCAAGATGATTTTGATTAAGGAGTTGAATTCTTGGAGATATTTCTCCCCTTTGAAAAGATCAAATCTGATCGTTCCAAATGTAATAACCAGTACCATCCGAGGACATGATACAATGAAATTGGTTCACTGTATGAACAAGTATTCTGTACAGATAATTAATATATTGATAGTTCTTCACAGGTATCGTCATTGATGAAGTTTATATTTCTACACTTATTAATTGAAAAAGTAACAAACGGTACGCAGTGTAACAAGTTACAATTCTCCATTTGCAAGATAAAGCATTAGCTATAGTAATCGAAATTCCATCGACTAGTTTACTAGATCACTTGATCAGACAAAAATCAATCTCGTCTGATTTTAATGTGAAAAAAACTTGCTCACGCATAAAATTGAACTTCAAAATTCAGCTAATTGTAAACATTTCATGACAGTAATAATATTTACAATCCATGATGATTTTGTAAGTAAACCATAGTATGTGAGAGACGTCAACGAGCTGAAGAACATCATGGAAAAAATTTAAATATATTAGTTCTTGATATAGATGAAAAAATTGTATGTCTTGATATAGTTGTTTTAATAAAATAAATTCTACGTTATCATCAACACAATCAATTGGAAACAGGTAGACATATTCAATATTGTTGTATCACTGGCATCTATTGTACAAAATGTACATGGATTAACATCTGCTCTATTTTTTACTAAATAGAAGTTGATGATGCACCGATATGTAATCAGCATGAATGAAAAACGCTGATGTGTTAAACACTTTATGCATACCATTTAACAATAAATACTCATAATGAATACACGAGTTCGTTCAATAAAAGAAGCGTAGTATTCGAAGGCATGAAACTTGGATGTATAATATGATCTAAGGAAACAATATCCTTGAATAAACGGGAAAATTAAATGTACGCACTATATGAAAAGTCTTGTATTACATTTCTTGGTTACTTGAATCGATAATGTGTCAGCTTCATAATTTGTAAGAAAATGAAATCGAACATGTTATAAATCTCATCCGGAAACACAAAGAATAAAAAAACATTGGTGATCATTCCGATGTAAAACGATATTTCATTTTACAGATATGAGGTAACTAAATAGAATCGAGTTTTTAAAGCTAGATACCATTTAATAAAGACTTACCTACATAATTCAGTCAACAAAAACTAGATTCTACTGTTGTCAACGCATTTTATACATCACGAAAACAAAACGAAAAGAAGTTCAAAAAATTGAAAAAAGCAGTTCGAGTATACTGCGTGTTTTATTACTACGAATATGATCAACCCATGCAAAGAAATGGGGATAAAAATCGATTATAATTGTGCAACTTTAATCGATTTTTAATCAGCCATCATCAGTTATAATCAACTCAACAATATCTTTGCAATATCACCAACTACAGCATAACTTTGTCACTTTCCTACCAATCGCAAAGCCACTGGCAATTGATTGAAATTCACTGTAGTGGTTTAATAGTCATATAATAAGCTCGGTATGAGCCAATGCTAATGCAGAACTGGGAACTGGATATCTAAATAAATGAATATATTATCAAATAAATAAGGGTACCCTTTGCAAGTCATTATAAGGTATATAAAGTTAGAAGTGCATTAGTTATGCAGAAATGCTAGCTAACTAGGTACCAGTCCAACTGAGTATCTGTTTAACTGATCTGTGATTCAATCGATAGTTAGTAACTTCATTACATTCATACATTATATTACCGTATCATGATAATGAGTTGAGTTATATGAATACCCTGTTGACGGTCACTGGCGCATATCTATCAGGAACATATGATCAACGAAACAATTAAGTATGCTGTAGTTAATTCTCAATGCGTAATACTGGAAGAATCTTAACTTTCAAAAGAATATTACCCTACCAACTTATTGGTAGAGTGAAAAGCGCATTATAATTCAACTTTTTCTTCGGAGAAGCACATGCATCCTTCCTTCGTATAAAACGAGCTCATGCCATATTTCTTTTCGACAAAAACAAAAAGAAACGAAGAACAGAAAGTAATAGTTTTTAGGATCAGACACAAATTTTATTGTATTCGAGCTCAATGGACGGAAAAAACTAAAACAATCCTTTCTAGGACATTTCATCAAAGTGGAGTTCATTAGACAGAAAAAATGAAAAGTAACAGTTTGTAAGACTGAAAACCAAGTTTTGTCATATTCTAATGGAATAGGTGTAAAATGAAAACTATAGTTTCTAAGATTCGACAGTATGTTACCAATAGTTTTTAAGATTCACAAGCAATTTTTCTGATATTCTACCTCAAAGGATGGCAAAAACAAAAATAATGCTTTCTTAGACTGTAAAGCAAGTTTCATCATAATCACCATCACCTAAACCCATGTCGATGTCTTTTATGATGGATGTAAAAATTAAAGAAATTGGAATTTTATTCTGAGTATCACATGATTTTAGAGGAATTCTTTGTTTTTTATTTTAATCGAGAAAATAATAATCAACTCATGGTTAAAATTGATCCAACCTAATTAATAAAATATAGAAGACAATCGATTAAAACCATAAATGTACTGATTTTTCACATAAATGTTTTTACATGGAAAGCGTAATCGGAAGCATATGAAAACTTTAAACATTAAAAACATTATTATTGGACATAGGATGGAATTTTTCTCCTCTAAATATCTCTGCGATTCAAATACATTGATAATTATATTAAGAAAGTAGGATATTTACAGTAAATCGGTATTGAACTGTAAAAATAAAAATAAATTAATTTCGGGCGACTTATTTCCATCAAAAAATTGTAAGTTAAACCGTATTTCTTCAAGTTGAAAACAGTGCCTTTCTTTATAAAGAGCTTTTAAAATATTACTTAATGAGACCACTATATGGGATCGTTAAAAAATGATGCAAAATTTGATTTAATCATCGTAAAATTGCTTTAAAAGAATGCTAAGCTTCACTTATTGTCATTAATTATATATGTGAGAGTGACATGATATAATGCGACAATGATAATTATCACGATGAGAAACAAGTTAAAATAAATTCTGTTTTGTTTAAAAAATCTTTTCTTTCATTCTTTTCAAAGCTTGTTGTCATTTAAAATAAACAGAAATATTTTTCTCATCTATCTATCAACTGGGATCATTGAGGAACATTGGATTTTCTCAGAACGAAACAATTTATGAATACTACGACATCGAGTAGTGTTCCTGACTCACTTTTAGCTGCACCTTATCAATTGAACATTTGGTTGGGCTCCTTTCTTTGGGTGACAGGTAATATTGGTTCTGTCGGAAATATCATGGTGTATAGTGATCCAATAGTTCGTCAACGAGCTTATGCAATTTATCTCTTGTCTGAAGCGATGTCTAATATCTTGTACTTTAACTTTGGCTTGATGACAAGAATACTTCAACAAGGATTTCGCATTCCAATTTCCGACCGTTATATTGGCATTTGCAAACTTCGGCAATTCTTTTCTATTTGGAGCAATCAAGTTTCGTTTACTTTTTTCTCATTTGCATTAATCGATCGGATTTTATCTGCACAACGCTCGAATGGTATGTTGAAATCAAAATGAACTGATTTTACATAAAATGATTCTTTCATTAAACACTAAATCTAGTTAAGAAACATGTCTAACTGATGTGAGATAGATTCACTCATCTGTAGAAATCAAAATTGAAATCAATCAAATAAAATTTAGCAAATCGATACTTGAGAGAATTCAGTAGAATGACTTTTGAAAATTGTAGCATCGATTTCCTTTGTTCACGTCTGTAGAAACTTAGATTCACGCCTTCATGCATGTTCATTCTTCTTGTGCATGTTTTCAAAAGCGAATGCTATTACATTGTATTTTCTTATATATTTAAGTCTATCGTCAATGGAGCAATCGGGTATCTCTAGCTTACAAAATGTGTTTTCTATGCACAATCTTTTGGCTTTTGTTTGTCTGCCATCGACTTATTTTATATACTATCAAAGATGGACTTTGTGTTCCTGTAACAAATTCATACGGTTGCTTTGATTATTTTATTGATGCGATTTTCAAAGCTATATGCCCACCTATCTTAATATTTATTCTTTGCTATCTACTCATGCGAAGCGTGACAGACGTTCTTCATCGAAGAATTGATCCTAATATCAATGGACCAACAGTGGTGGCTGCACGTCGATCAGCTCTTCAACAAATGGATTCACAACTTGCATTGATGCTTATTATTCAATCGATCAATGCTATATTAACGTTTCTACCATATGCAGTTGAACGTATTTATACAGATATCACTAGCAATTGGTCCAAATCAGCACTACGGTTAGCTGAAGAAAGCGTCTTTGTTGAGCTGAGTCATTTATTGTCATACACATTTTTTGCCTCTGGTTTTTACGTGTCGTTTGTCACAAGCGGTGGTTTTCGTCGACAACTGAAGAGGCTACACGGAAAATCACAAATCAGTGACAATCAAGCTTTTGTGAATACCAAAAATACCGCTAAACGAAATAGCCATTGATCACACAAAAATATAATGTACTATAGAGTCCTGCAAGTGTATGAATTTTGTTAGCCTACCCTAAGCTAAATTTGTTTTTCGTACCCTAACCCTACCCTAACCAACTAAATTTAAAAATTACAAAAATCGTATACTGCACATGACTTCATTATACATTAATCAAGAATTCCTTACTGAATCCTCAGCGAGTCCCCAAAAAATATCCCTGAGAATCAAGACAGGGAGTCCCAGGAGATTTATCAGGGAGTTTACAGGGTGTCCCATGGGAGTGATGGCTTAGGTGACTTTGTGACTCAGTGAAAAACTATTGGATTATAGAAGATTTGAGTGATTAATATCGGATTTTTCTGAACCAAAATCCAAATTATATTCGATTGACATCGTCGAAACCAACAATAATTTGATTCTTAATCAAACAATATATGTTAGCCTCTCGTTACTTTGTTTTATTCTTTGAGTATCACGTAGGATAAATTCTACTAAAGCCTTCGGGGAAAGATATCTGCCTTCGGATAGAGAGTTCACTTTAAAAAGGGCTTACCCGTACTTGCTAAATATAATTAGATTAGGTGTGAATGAGGGACGGTAACAGTATTAGTAATGATGCTAATATTCGTAATGATAACAATAATAATAATGATAATCGTTTTATTCGGAAAGATGATAAAAACCGATGAGGATGGAAGAAAAACAACAAATGGTGTATTATTCACCGGGATAGAGAGAAAACAAGTCGATCAATGACCGACTGATCAAAGAGGAGCATCACAGAGGATTAATATAACTCATCTCACAGTGACAAGTTTAGTGTCAATGAGCACCATCTGTTGATGCTAACACCTCCCCCTTTCGGAAAAAACGAATGATCGCAACACCTGCCCACCCTATTGAGTAAGCTGGATGATCAATCAGTTAGATCGAGAGGGCAAAAACATGTGTAACATAAACAGAAAAGAATCGAGAAATAGGAGATAAATGATAGAAAATACACGTACATTTGGAACCGAAGCGAGAGAAACAAAAATATCAAGAACAACTCTAAGGAAAACGAATAGTTATTGTTTTTGTGTAAGCCAAATTGTGTAATTTTATTCGTCGAAAAGGTGTGATGAAACAAATCTATCCGCTGCTTGTTGATCGGTGATGTTATTAAATTGAATACGGACTTCATGATTATTGACGGATGGTATTCGTGCGAATTTGATGTTGTTGTGTTTCAATATTGGTTTGATGTCGTTGATGGTCCATGATTGAGAAAGAGCTCGTACAAGCACATGTTGTTGTTGTTGCTTGGCTTTAAATTTGTCGTGACATCGCTTGTTGCGATGCGTAATAGCTGTTGTTGAACGATGTTGAGATCGTTGACGTGGAGCTCGTTTGGCGATTAAGGCATCAAAATAATTCAGAATCGTGTTATGGATGAATTTGTTATGTTGTTGTTACAAATGCATTTGATCATGTCGAAGGTGTTCGGGGTGATATGAAAGTCAATAAACGAAAAACAGAGTTGATGAGATAATGTTTTTAATCGGTCGTTGTATAAATGGATGTTATTTAAGAGTAGATTAATCGTTGGGAAGCGAGCCGATACTTTGAGGCACGGAAAACTAACTACGATAGTGATGTTATCGACATGATTGAGATGATGATGATTGAAGCGGATCATCTTTACGATGTCTTCGACTTGTTGTATTATTTGTGATGTGGGTATCGAACGAACTGAGTTCGTACCAATTAAAAAGAATAACCCTCTAGCTGATGATATAATCGATCATGTCGATGGTGAATTAAGTATATATTGTGCACATAAGTTGTGATTAAAAGTGTTCGTCCACTGAAGACCCGAGATAGATTGATTAATTATCCGATGGTGTGATGTTTCAATGGTTGATTGTAGATTTTTTCCGACACTATCAGACACGATCAGATAGAAGGGTAAACTGGTGTGTTCATGATGAGCAAGCGATGGAGCATTAAGTGCAGTCATAGAGTTCCTATCAATAAAATCGAATTTTTTGTACAAGAAATATAACTGCGTAAGGGCCAAAAGATCATAAATTGCAAATTTGACTAATGCTGTGCGAGCATACTGTAGTAGAATTGTATGTCAAGTACGTAGTGTGCGGTCTAGACCACAGAACCAGCAATAAAAAATGTATGATCTATCTAGTGCTATATGAAATGCTTGTGTAATTGCTGCTTGTAAGGACCATGTGGAATGTGAGGTTTTACATGGTCGAATTGAATCCGGGCACATACAAACTGTAAAATCAGAAGTGGAATCTATAGGGTAGAAGTCATTATCTAAATCATCGGAATTTACGAGACAGATAAGAGTATTCTCAATTGCATCGACATTGTGAACCGGATTATAACGGTTAATACATTCAAAGGCAAAGGTATGTGAATGATTTTCGATCCACTCGTTTGCGAAATGCTGTTGACGATTAACAGAATTGATAATATGCGATAGATCAAATAGGGAGAACGATATGAAAGGTCATAGTTCATTAATCACATCTCCCCAAGCCACAGTACTGTGTTATTTGGAGAAAAAATCGTATGACATATTTGTTGGATTTGTTGAAATAACGGTGTAGATCGATGAGGAACATGTTGCGATTCAATAAGAATTGCAACCGAGAACTCTTCGTCACGAATGGCTTGTATTTGAATCAAAGCTGAAATGGCTTTGGGTATGTCGGAAGTAGGTGTATCCGATTTAGTATTCCCATGTGTTTCATTACGATGAAACTGCGGCACAGTTCCGGCGTAACTGCGATCGCACTGTGACCCGTAATTACGGAAAATTGCGACGTAGTTATGCGTAATTACGATGAAAAAATCGCAGTTACGCGTAGTTACGGCGAAAAATTCACAGTTACGCAAAAGTGCATCCCAGTTAATTGCAGTTATGCGTCACACTTGCGTTGCAATACATACGAGAGATGACTTAGATTAAGTTATCATTTTATTTGTATTTTTATTGTGAGCTTAAAAACTTGTTCCGTACAAAAAATAAAAAACTTAAAATTATAAAATTAAAATTTTTACAAAATATTTTAAAAACAAATTAATTTACAAAACTATAATTTGAAAAAAATTATGAATTTCTAAAATCATGGAAAATAAATATCTAGAAAAATCAAAAAAAACATCTAAAAACATTTTAAAAAAATTAAAAACATAATGGAAAAAAATTTCTTTAAAAAAATGTTAAATAATTTAAGAAACAAAGTTTCAAAGTTGAACAACTAAAAAAATTTTAAAAAAAATTACATATGTATTCAACTGTTTAAAGTAAAATAATTTATGAACGAAAATGTGACGAGCACTACTATTTATACTGATTTTCTGTGGATAAGTATTAGTGCTCGAGTGTGACCAATTATAAATAAGGAAGAATCATTTATAATTGGTCAGTTACGTTTACAATGGATCGTACAATGCGATCACTACGACGCAGTTACGTTGGTCTACGTCGCAGTAAGCGTAGTTTCTTATAGAGACCTTCACTACGATGAATGCAGCGTAGTTACGCATAATTGCGGCGTAAAATTGGCTCTGCGCGTAACTGCGGCGCAGTTGCAAAAAAAGAGGCGACATGGGTAGCTTCTCCACATACTAAAATTAACAGTACAACTAAAATTATTAAACGATCTTATATTGTGTGAAATTGATTAGTGGACTATTTTTTGTGACAGCTTGTGTTAATGAATGATACTCTTCCAGAACTTCGAGTGTCTACGAATGTACATTAGTCTTTCGGTTTAATATGTCATTTTGCTTTACTCGTGCTCTTCGAAACAGTAAGATTGTTTGATTTACTCAACTTACGGTTATTAAAATAATAAAGTTTTTGCGACATTCTAATAAATGACCCCAATGTTTGTACAGTCTGATATTGTAGAAATGTTTTATAAGAGAAATATACTTTTCATAGTGCTATTCTAAGTTGGCACGTGCCGAGCTTTGATAGAGGAGGATTCGGACCCGATGGTCATTAGAAGTTCTTGGCCAGGCTCTGCATATGCCGGACCATTAAAAAGTGACCCGATTTTAGGCTTGGCACGTGTTTTGCTGGGTAAATTTTAAATTGCAAGATTTTATGGGAGTGTGGGTGTGTGAGGTAGGGGCGTGGATTGAAACAAGTTGTAAACACGCACACTCACGTCCCTACCCACACTCACAGAGAAATAACAGAATGATCCTCATCAACAAAGTCATAGTAGAGACAGGTGAGTTGATAGGAATACTTTCTTTGTCTTTTGCCACAAGTAGCTCCTGTTTCTTGAACAGCATCTCTATGTTGTCGTCTGGTCTGACTTCATGTATATCCTTGTTAACAAATTAGAGCGACCCTTGTTCATCTATGATCAAGGCAGCGCAGTAGGCATTTGAAATAATTGTTTCACCACGTTTGTCATATTTGCAGGGCCGTCACTTAAACCCCTCGTCTATTCCCATAATCTGAGAGAACGAGGCTATCTGCTTCTTCATCAACAATAGCATCGAACGGATCATTCAACTGAAGATCTCCATTTCCTTCACGTGAACTACCTTCAACAATTTGACCTTTCTTTACTTCATATTCATATTTGATAATTCAATGATTGTCCCGATCAGCAATATATATTATTTTTTTTGTCCTCAATAAGCAATCCCAATGGATAGTTTAGTTGATCGATCCGATTGTGTTGTCTATTTCGTCCAGAAATCGTTTTACCGTTTTCTATCTACTTGACATTCAGTGAAATATTAAGCCAACTGGCACGTAGTGGTGGTGCTACACTAGAAGAAAAGAAAAAACCTTTATAAAACCTGGATTAGCAGTCATTAATACCTCTCATTATGCGAAGAAAATGAACTCTACTATCATAAGTGATTGAGTTTCTTTGTTTCTTTCAGATCTGTAGCAGAATATGATGAATCAGGAAATCTCAGACACTTCATCTAGCTCTGCTGACTATGATATCAAAAACTCATCTCAATTTTCCTACAGAAAAATTTTAAACGAGAAGTTGTACCATGCTCTAAATGAAAGATACTATAGATGTCTTGTCTGTGGGAACTGTATGAATGAGAACTAGAAGATGCTGATAGAAATTTGATGTACTTCAAGATCCAAAAGGAAAAAACGCGAAACACTTATCAAATTTTACAGATTTCTATGGCGGAAAGCACTGTGATTGTGGGAAGGACACAGCGCAAGTCTTTTTTACGCTAATATTTTTTTAGTTTTGCAGAGATATGTGTTGTCCAAAAGCACCCAAAAACTGACTCTGGTATCTATCGCAGTAAGGGAGAACGGCCGCACGCAATGCCACTTGTCACACAGCGACTATGTAGTATACTGTAAAAAATAAGGGTTTATGGAAGTGCAACGGGACACAAACCCTTTTTTCCGTTTTTGAAATATCTGATAAAACCTTTTTCGAAATCGTAAACGTAAAAACCGTTTATGATCTTCGTCATATACGGAAAAAAGGGTTTGTGTCCCGTTGCACTTTCATAAACCCTTTTACTGTTTAATACCCTATCAAAAACGTTTTTTTTTGTTTATTATTCTACGGATTATTTTCACAGTGTAGGCACTCGAAAAACATTTATTCAAAGACTGCTAAAACTCTTTTGTGTAAGTTACTTTTCATGGAGTTTTCTTCAGCGTTTGACGCTCCATCTACTGGTATGCAACACTTTTGCCGTCGATTGATTTTATTTCGCCAAACTTGAAAAGAAGAATATTCAGACGCCTGTGGATTTCACTCTGACGCCCTGCATCATCACTAGGCCCGTTTGCATTGGGAACTCGTCGAGAAAAAAAGGAAACATATTGAGAACGTTCTACTAATTCCCTTTCAAAATATGTATCATAAGTGGAACTTCTGCGCTGATTTCAAATAGAGCAGATTAGGCTGGAAACCCGCCCCCGTCAATTCAAAATATTATGACAAGGAACGGATATGCACTGAGTGTTGATCCATAGGATTGTGACACCGACAAATTGACGCCTAGATCGGCTCCCTAACCCACACCGACTGCTGAACTCCACAAAAACCCACATCGACGGTCATCCACATCAAGACCGACAAATTCGATCACTGTGTTTCGATGCTTCGAAGTTTGAAATCAAAGCTTGTGAAGGTTTCTCGAGTTTTTGTCGTTTCAAATTGCAAGCATTGACGGAGAGTAGGTATAGGAGCTGGTCAAAGTTCTTCCCAGACCAGACACCTACGTATCTGCATTTCCTCTCGCTTTCAACGATCTTGCAAAATATACTGGCAAAATCGAGCAGTGTTCCGCTGATGACAGTGCTTCTAAATCACTGCTTTGTCGATGTGTAAGTGTAGTTCTTTCTTTCAATCAAGCCATTAGCACTAAAGTAATCGATCTATTTTTTTAAGTCATCGAGAAGCTCACGAAAATCCATCGGATCTCAATATTTGCGGTCTGGTCACAAGTTCGCTCAACACTTTCATCTTCAAAATCTCTGAAGGTACGTTTCGGCGCAGAAAATTTCACTCAATCAACGATGTAGCTGTGCGTATCCTGACTCTTTTCAAACGACGAAACTATACTACATAACCACCTAAATGCACATCCGCAAGCCAGAGCGACACCCACACCCAACCAAAGCACGGCTAGAACACTTTGTCTGAGAGCTGCGAATAGGCCACTTTTTTCCGATCCTGTCTGACCTGTTGCCTGGCCTGCTACGATTGAGCCTGACTTGCCTGGAGCCTGGTACCTGGCCAGATCTGCAGGCCAGGTATACACGAAACCAAAAGAAAATAGATGCTTCTTTTTATAACACAAATTCATTCGGTTCATTATTTAGTCATAATGTTGAAGAACAATGTGGCCGTTTATTTCTGTTTTTAAGGGAATTCCCTTTCCTGAGCCGAAATTTTCGAATTTTTCGTTTCTTGCTTTCTTCTGCTGTATATGTGCTTTGAAGTGTACTCTATCTATTGGTGATGTTTTGAGAATTTAATTATTAACTTACAGTAAAAAAATCGAAAATATACATCGATTACCGTAGAGGTATAGGACGTTTATCTTTCTTTCGTGATTTTCTCGAACTTGATTTTTAAGAAAAAATTGACGAAATTGCCCCGTTTCTCAAGCATGATGTATTTGATCTAGCTGAAATTTTTTCTTCAAGTACCAAATAGTATTACTAGTACCAATTTTTTTTTTATTTAAAAGAATATTCTTGCGCTGAACTTTGACAGGTCTTACGAAGGAAGCACTATTCAAACAACTTTTTTATTCAAAAGGGATGAGAGCGAAAGAATTCAAAGCAACAGGGACCCTAAAGTGCTTCTAGTATCTTTAGAAAATTTTTAGCTCTGTCGAACATACAGCAGCTGAGAAGCTGGGCGATTAGGGAGGCCATTTTTAGTCCTTGTGAACCCGATATTTTCTTTCAACAAGCATTTTGGAAACGTGAGTTTATGAAAACGTGTAATCTATTGGTCCAGATCTATCTCCTTGGGAAGCTTCAAACATTTTTGATTAGCCACTCTTAAAATGTGCTGCAAAGGGGAAGGCATACCCTTAAAACAATAAGTTCAAATATGTTTCCTATATATTAGAAAATAAAAAAGAACCTTGTGAATTAACACCACTAACACGTCACAAAAGAAACAGTCACTATTAGACAACTTCAATAAGTAACGTCATTTTCCATATTTAAAACAAATCTAAACAAAATCAATTGAATTGACTGTCAGTTTTTACTTAATTCATCGTCTTCTCTCTAGTAACAGGTGAAAATTCAATGAATACTTTATCTTCGTTTTTGTTTTAGTCTTTTCCATTGTACCTTTCGCGATAATCGTTGGAGTAAATCCAGTTCGATTATGATTTGGTTCCTGTTTTCTTAATAGTGCAAGTTGGATTGTAGCGACATTCGGTATGAAATTGAGCAGATCACATCATTCTAAGCCAATTTCGAGCAGTCTGAACAGTTCAGCCTGGCCTGCAATCCAGTCTGGCAGGTGACAAGGTGCCTGCAGGCCAGCCTAGTCTGTTGGCAGCTCTGATCTATATCACTTAATTACCATAAACAATGATGATCGAACAATCGTTTATTCTTTTCATAGGAATGAAAGACTTCTTAAGTGAAATTTTGCAATTGATAATCATAATTAAACTATAGTTTAGTTTTTCATTTACAATCTTTCGTTCGCCTTTTAATATTCACTGAAGAAGAGTTCATGCTATTATTTATTGCGAATGATCATTATATCATTGAACAAGTCAATTTTATCAAAGACATAAATGTCCGACACTTAAATAGGCCTTTATACGACGATGAGAGAAATTTTCGGCTAAAGAAAATCTCAATATTAGAAGATTCTGTCAGTGAACAACAAAAATTTCATTTAAAACTACAAAATGAACGATTGCATTCTAAAAATACAGATGTGGGAAATCTACTATGATCTTGATGTCACTTAGTTGCCAGAATTCGTGTGGACGTGAGGCTGTAGTGACTGTGCATACGCTTCTCTAAGCATGATGATATAGGCCTATGATGATATTCAAAAACGATCAGCCAATATCCATATCGATTCCATTCTTTTCTATCTGTCCTAATCACCTTGAAGACTCTATTGCCGTCCAAACCATATGCTGCAACTGCTTCTACAAAGCCCTCTATGAATTCTTTCATGAATCCCGCGCTTTGAACCTAGTGATTCCTACATTCAGACACTCACACCTTATGAAACTGAAATTTTTCGTGAAAAATATACGAAACCATAATATTAATAATATGAAGGCGAAAAGTTAAGTACAAACGATTCCAAACCTTCTAGTGTTGTACGAAACATCTGATTGCTCAGAATGAGAAGGACGGAACCTTCGGTTCGAAATCGGAACCATAATTCATTTGGTCGATATACTACGAAACTTTGTTGAATTTTGAGAAACAAAAAATGAATTAGCTTTTTAAGTGTGAAACCATAGCCTAGTTTGGTGAGCTAACAGAAAGTTTGGTTGAAAAATTGCGAAACCCTACTTTTCTTCGGAAATTAGGAAAGTTTTGCTTAATTACTACGAAAAGATTTTCACTTTAGCGAATCTAAAATCGTTTTGATCAAATGTACTGAACAACTGAAGCTCGGTATTAAACATATTTTTTTAGAGTCTAGTGTCGCGTTCGATTGTTTATGGTTTCTCAGTCTGGTTTTTTTGTGGTATTAATAGAATTTATTTTGTCTACATGTGAAAAAGAATAAACGCCGATACATATTTTTTATTGATAAAATGCATAGCTGATACTTTTACGTGGTAGAGGAAAAATGAAGGAATGAGTAAAACAGTCGTTGACAATGAGACCATTTTCGTAGGTGTAATAAATGAAGCGTTGATAGATTTGCATGAATTTCTCGAAATATTTTTACTCCACTTTATGTAATGGTTTCTAGACGGTATTTGGATAAATAGTTAGGAAATAAGATGCGGATTGAACTATTAACACTTTTTTATGAAACATGTCCAGATTTCGTGAATTCTAAACTCCTGCAAAAATAGAACTCTAGATTAATAGAAAGTATACCTATATGTCGTATCGAAACAGAATTATAAGAGAATGAGAATCTCTTCAAATTCATGTAATTCTAATAGCTCGAGTATCTGGGTTTTTTTGCTACTTTATTCATCCTCTTTTATTGGCATACCCACACCCTTACATACGTCTTCGATTCCATTTGTTTATTCCTTTCTTCTCGGAAGCATTAAGTTTTTGTTTTTGTTGCTTTTCTGCTGAAGGCCAAAGCAGGAGAGAGACTAAGAAAACTTGCCACGGGCTCCATATGAAATAAAAAACTGAAAAATTGTATATGTAGCATCAATATTTTTTAACCATTTGTGTAAGTATTTATATGCGCAAAATTTGCTTCAGTGAAACATACCTTTCGACAACACATTACACTCATGTCTGAAAAAGTGTCGTCATCTCTTCTTGAATTACCAGTTGAGATTTTCTACAGGATTTTTGACAATCTGGATGAGTTTACGCTTTTATGTTCAACTCGTAACGTATGCTCACGGCTGAACTTGATCTCTGATACATATCATCGATATCAGGTAAAAACGATTTCGTTTAGGTGTTGTATTCGTTATTTTCAGAAAAATACAAATTTGTTGATAATACAGTGCCTAAGCTGAATTTTACGTCAGAATTATAAATAGTTATATCATTCAGATGGTTTCTACAGATTTTGTACTATTTTGCTGCCACATTTTTGAGAAAATTCAATTCTTTTTTATTGTCTCAGCATAGTTATAACAACGAATACTTCAAATGAATTTGAAAAGATAATATTCTTTGTCTCATTAAATAGGTTGAATTAATACACAAAGCTCCTTGTCGAGTGCCCTTTGAACACATTTTTATGATGAATATATCTTTTTGATAAGTTTCACAGACATAATAAACAAACACAAGAACATTTGCTCAAGTTCGATTCAGCCTCTACTATAATGAACCATCTCAGTTTTTCTATGACAATTCTCAAGAACTTTGTCGGTTTCACCAACAAAAATAACATAACTTATCCTCCTCTCCCTGCTGATTACTTAACTTGAGTTGTAAAAGTCTTTCGGGTAAAAAATATCATACTCTGCTACTCATTATTCTGGATTTCTAAAACAATCGGCTTTCTTGTTGAAAATACCTTTATCTAAACTAATAACAAATAATTCCATGCCAAATACACTTACTCACAGTGAATTTAGCCAATTGAGAATTTTCAAAACTGAGTATATCTGAAAAAATATTCTTGCATATTCTCCTCTAGGCAACACGGCCCTCTATTTTCTCTTTAACCTTCATATATCACACGACCAATCAAAATAGAGATCAGCGACTGCAAAAACAAATATGGAACCGAGACATTGTTTAACGGTAACTAATGAAGTATTTAATTACAATGTAGCTTTAAGTCAAAGTGGCTGATGGTCGTCAAAGTGGTATACCTAGGACTCTGTTTCACGCTAGCATATACAGAAGAGGTTAGAGCTGAATAAAAAGATTACCGACATAGTATTTGAGAGGAGCCTAAAGCAATGCACATCTAGCCATTCTCATATGGTTTCCACATTCGAAATCTGTTTATCCATTGGAAACATAGAATCCTAATCTTATCAGAAATAAATAAATCTTTTCGTCTATATTGACCCATGTAGTAGGAGTGAACAAGGAAGTTTTATGGAGTGTTGCAGTCGCTATTTTGTATTACTATTATATGTCTCTGTAAAATGCAGCTCTCATAATGATGAATTATGCTCCACTAAAAAACAAAGATTGTATAACTAATTAAACGTGTCCATAAAAGTTTAGAATTTTTGAAATTGAAAACCCCGCCATAATGTGCTTGGTTGCATTTTAGTCACGTATAATTCAATCATCAAAAGAAACCATACTTTATATCTTGCAATACATATAGTGGCGTGGTCAGTGTAGGACGGTGCCCTACCGCTAGGGTTCTTTGTCATACTATCGGCAATTTAAAAAAAACTGTCTTTTAAAAAATAATAAAGGCGATAAAGCACAGCTAGTTTAGATTGCCTTCTACATTATCCTCCGTTGATATCGCAATTAAACTATGTTGTCGATTGGATACAATCTTGATTATCGGTTATTGCTCAAAATAGATTACCCTCTGTTGTTATTGTAATAGTTAATGGATTATTAAGAAACCGGTACCTCGAATTTCAGGTAAAATTTCTCCCGCTTTTTACATCATTTGATAGAGCTAGATCTGCTGGTCATGAAGCTCTACGTTTTGACCTTGGTAGATCCTTTCTTCCGACCAAAACTTCAACATACTCCGACAATTTCGTCAAAAACAAGAGCTATTTCATAAAATGTGCGAAAGGTTTTGGTTTATTGTTTCGTTCAGTTTTTTGAAACTTACTTTTTCAGATTGAGCATCGAATACTGAGTAGTATTACGTTGTAAAATATATTATACGCCCAAAATGTTATAATTGACGATGAGGCTTGAAATTACATTGAGAGTGCTATGCATAAATCGATTTTGTAAATCTATCTGACTTTTCTACATAAATGATACAATGAATATTTTATCTCATTCTATTCATCGTACAACCCAACATCACGAAATCGATCATTTTTTTTCATTTCTATTTCAATGCTCAGCAAACCCAGTCTTTTTGGATTTTGGGTGTAAAAAAGTAAAGTGCAAACCGCATATCATCCTTTTCTACATAAAAGGCCATTTCCATGCAATAATATAAGCATATTCAGAATGAGCTCATAAAAAACTGAATCGAACGGTGATGCGTGCTTTGAACAATAGAATGAAATAAAATGTTTTATTCCATCGCTTACAGAGAAAAATAAGATAGATTTACAAATTGATTTATGCGTAGTGCACTCGATGTAATTTCGAGCCCTATCGTTAATAACGTTTTTGGTGTATAAGATATTCTACAGTGTATATCTTATTAATAAGTTTTAATTGCTACATCTGAAAAAAATTACTTTCAAAGATTCATCAAAAGAATAAAGTAAAAATTATTATAGATTTTGTCAAATAGATGTTTTTGGAAACGGAATCTTCGGAGTACTTTAGATTTTTGACAGGAAGAAAACATTTATTAACGCTAAAAAGTAGAGTTTCATGATCAGCAGATTTCGCTCTATGAGATGATGTAAAAAGTGAGAAAACAATTTACTCGAAATTCGAAGTGCCGGTGTCTTGCGTAGCCAATGATTTCTTGATCTACTGATGACCATGATCCCACAACTAAACTACATAAAAAATACCGTGATACTGGAGATAAATGATTTTGGTGATTTACACAAAATAGCACAATTCTGTTAATGTAAAACCATGCACTTTTCAATTTTCTTCTGATAAATCAGCGAACCATCATTACTCAAAACTGGTTTGCTTACAGCTAAGCACCCTGTTGCATCCTTTTACCGTGGAAAAGAAACAGTACCCATTATCGAAAACATGTTGTGAAAAACAGATTGAATGCCACCCTAACACCCGAGGAAGCCTGTTTACACTAATAGATACATGGGAAAATATTCTACATCTCGCATAAATAAATAGTATGAGTTCAATAATAAAGTCCAAAAACTGCCGCTATACGTCTAACAGAGTCCACTACATTGAATAAATCTCGAAACTGTTAAGTAGAAATTTTTCAAATGAATCGATTAATCAGTGTTTCGCTGATTATCGTAAAAGCACTAGTTCCCAGAGAAGATTTTGTGAACCAAAAGCTGTGACGTTAATCCTTAAATGAAAGCACCACAGTGTAGTGAGTTTTGTAAAGTGCACAGTCGTCGCTCGATTGAAAAAGTGGATATCAGCACAGCCCTCAATTTTCATAAAAATTTGATTTTCAGAACTGTTCCTATCATTCAGACAGTCTGAGGACCTTTCTGTGCTTCAAAAACTCTCCTTCGACGGTACAATATCACTGAGCTTCTATCCGTTTCCCTATTTCCAGAACAATTTCCACAATGCACTTTCTACATTCAGTCTTATTGATATTAGAGCGGTCTCTGTTCCAAGGATTCCTCTTCAAGCAGGCTTTAATTTTTCAAGATAAACAATTCCACGCCTTATGCTAGATGAACTAAACAAGTCAGTGTAACAGTATTCACCAATATTCCATCGCAAAACAAAAATGCACCATGCTGCACTATCCTTTTACAACAACCATAGCCATCTCGCTCAAACGAAGGAATCGATGGGCATCTTTCTCCTAGCAAACCTCCATTAAAGTTCCTTTAAAAACTGTTTCATAGATATTTTTTCCCGCCTATTGAATTACATAATTGACAACAAAATCAATCACGAAACACAAAACCTCACCGACTACTCTTTTGGAGAAAACCCCCACTCCTCATCTCGTAAAACCCAGCCCATTTTCTGAGAGAATATCCAACTGAAAAAATGCCATTCAACACCTCGGAAAAAATTGACGTTTTGTTCAATCAATTGCCCCACCGACTCTCAGCAACACGAAAACTCCAAAATTTTATTCTGTTTCCCATCGAACTACTTCACATATTTCCATCAACATCAGAACATACTAAACCAGACACTCACCATATAAGATCTCAGGTATGAAAAAGTCAGCGACGAGGATATAAAACATTTCGCTGACGCATTGAAACATAATACTGTGACTCTCATTCTATCCCCATCTGTATCATTCAGACATCCATACGTTTTCAAACAGACACTCACCAAACTAGGTCTTCATTTCAAAGAAAACGGACGCGAGGGAGCAGAACATCTGGCTGACGCATTAAAACATAATGTCGTGAGTCTCATCCTAACGTAATCTCTATTATACAAACATCCCCAGTTTTTCACACAGACACTCACCACGCTACATCTCAGCCGTAACAAAATTCGAGACGAAGGTGCAAAACATCTGGCTGACGCATTAAAACATAATACCGTGAGTCTCATCCTAACTTAATCTCTATTG
>OENT01002060.1:6571-29206 GCA_900239685.1 Rotaria macrura | reverse complement strand
CAAAGCCATAACTCGGTCAAAAAACGTTGGCCGATCAAAAAAATTTCAGGTTATATACAGTTTCATTTTCTCTATAAGCTGACATATAGAAAATGGTACCTTTAGGGGGGGGGGGTCAGCCCCCCCTTAAATAGAATTCTGTCTTCTTAGTCATCGATCATATGAAACAATCAAAACGAACTTTTTGAATTCTTGAAGTTTCAAAATTTTAAGTCGAAAATCAATCCGTCTCTAAAGATCGTTACTGTTGATATCAACCGAAAAAGAAGAATACATACGCCATCGTTTTCAAATAAGCGTTCATCTTCAACAGTTTCAGCATGTCTATAATCAACTGGCAAATCAATTTTCGTATCACGTGTTTCATCAACTTCACGAGCACGTTCTCGATGATTCAGTCGACCTTTGTAAATACCGCCATCGTCTGAATACAAGAAATATCATAAAGAATGAATAGTTACTTATGTTTATTTTTAAGAATACAACCTCTATCAAGGTCGGTCTCTTTAATTGGACCGCGTCGATGTTGCTGTGGTTTGTTATTAAAGAAGTCATAATCTTCTCGACCAGGGCGTCGTCTTAAAATTTACAAGTTTATGTATAAATATATACATGTACGTATGTAGATATGTATAATGTTCCATTTATGGTTCAAGTAAATATTAATCGAACTTACTGTCCAGTATTATCTAGACTTCCGTAAGAGTTTGCTGTAGTTGTATTGGTAGTTGTTCCTTCGGATTTTGTATATCTCAAAGAAAGAAAAGATAAAGATCAATGAATGGATTATTCCTAAAGATGAAATTCTATTAAAAGAAGTAAAAACATCAACAGAATTATTCAAGAAGTTGAAGAAGAAGAACAATTGTCTCTAGAATTTCGTATGTTGCCATGCAATATATAGTTGATTAAAATAAATATAGTAGATAGTATGGGCAGCATATTGAATATAGACATATAGAATTGTTTTTTTATATTAAGAGGAAAAATACCTGTTTTTCATGACTGAGGGCGCTGGTTGATGATTACGATGAACATTAGAATCAGCGACCCTCCTTTGTTGTGAAGGTAAATTTATTCGAGGAAAGGCACTAAAATTTTATTATAGGTGTTGTCTCTTTCGTCAACGGACTATATACGTTTGGTCGAAAGAGATGTATGTCTCATGTGTCTTCTTTTTTCTTGCAAGTTTTTAATAGATCTACTTGTTAGTTGTTTATTTCTAATTGTTCCATGAAAATTAACACGTGACTAATACGAATTGTTTTGCTGAAATTTGTTATTTAGCATCTGAATTTCCAGATACTTACGCAGAAAACTGATGTTTCGACCTAATTCAAAAAGATTAATATATCCTTTATATTGCTACTGATTTGATTAGTGACTTGTTTTTATTTCTGAATTTCACTTTTATAGACTGAATTATACTTACGATTTCCGTGACATTTTCGGTGAAGCGTTAGGACTGATTAATTGTGGATCAGGATATTCAATACGTTTGAAACGTTCTTTACCCGCTGCAACATACATTCCGTTATATTCAAGTTGTCGTGCTGATGTTATCAATTCTCCATTCATTGCATACATTCTAAAGACCAAGTAAGTATTGTCAATTCAAAAAGAACTTCGATATAAATTCCAATGTGTTTTTATATCTATATACACACTTTAATACTGCAGTATTTGCTAGTGATACTTTTTTTGTGATTTCATCTAGCACTGATTCCCAATTTTGTAATGTTGGCTTCACTAAGAGAACCTTAGCTGGTAATGTTAGTGGGTCACCGTTTCGGTAAACACTTGAAATATAAAAAGCAAAATTTTCTATATCTGATTCAGAAAAAAATCGATTTTTACTTACTGAATTATGACATTTTCTGATCGAGCCAATTTTAGTGCTCGTCCCTCAGCATCTATACGTCGAACAGGTGGTAATTGAACCTAGCACAGAAAAGACATATTCTTATATCAGAAAAACAATGTTCTAATTTAACAGAATCAAAATATCTTGTTTAGTAATCATGAACTGTGTGTGTCCGTTCAATCTAAGATCAAGACTTAATTTTATGTTCTGTATTTTTAAGACTATATCCATTGTTCTCTCATTATCAATTTTCTCGAATGATTCTACATGCAAACGAATTATTTGCAGACATCATCGTGATTGCATTTAAATCTGAAACATGTTGTTGTACCTCTGGATTCTAATAATGGAAACATTGTTTTAATCTATCGATTATGTGTTCTATATATCCTTTCAAGTTTTCCCAAGCGAAAGACGATATGTGATATAATTAGTTACGTGCAAAATGATTAAGAACGTTTCACACACTGTATGATGTCGAAGAAGTATTGCTTGAGTATCTATCAAAATCTATTATGTTTTCATGGTGACACCTATCTGGAATTTTGAAGTAGGAAATCCGAAATGTTTACCTCCATCGATCAACAATAACTGAATATCAAATTTCATAAAAGGCATAAAAACTTATGTACACATTTTTTGAGAATAAAACTCAATCATCTAAATATTTATATGTAATACTGATACGTGAAAGCCTTTTAACAAAAAATTTAATCTGATATAATATAAATACATAAATATATATTTATGAATATACATGCTTGATTTGAACTTACTCTAGGTGATGCTTGTCCTTTAGTGATAACACGTTTGCCTTCTGCAATATCAAGATAACTGAAAAGTAGATTATGAAATTGAGTGAAAGCTAAATTTAAATAAGTCATATTTACTGTAGCTTTTTAAATTTTTCTCCGCCGGACGCTACATATGTTCGATGATCTTCGAAATCAGATATGTCTTGCAATCGTGTGCCATGTTTTGGTGTATAAATACATCTAACAGCTCCGAAATTAGCGCGTAATGTTCGTGATGCATCATCCAGGAAAACTTCTAACATGGGATATTTTTTTTGATTAATAACAAAAGTACGGCCAGGAAAAAATGGATCTCCATTTCTCATCAATCGAACGGCACGACCCCGTTCAAGGATTGTTGAACGTGGTGGCATTTGATCTCGTTGATCATATTGTTGGTATCCTCGTTGATCATGCTGTGGATATCCGGCACGTTGATCGTATTGTTGATATGCACGTTGGTCATATTGTTGTGGATCACGTTGATCAAATTGTTGTGGATCACGTTGATCAAATTGTTGCAATCCACGTTGATCGTATTGTTGGTATCCACGTTGGTCAAACTGTTGATATCCACGTTGACCCTGCTGTTGGTCGTATTCTGTTGTCATTTTATATTAGAGGAATGATTGTTGTGTGAAATTGAAGAAAATATTAATGTAACTAAGAATCGAGACAGGAAGACGGTTTAATGTGTTGGATGGAATCTAAGAATATATTGATTGTCGTTATCATCATTCCTATGCATTTATCTAGAAAATAAAACAAAAACAGAATTAAATAAATAAAAGACATTCTTGGTGTTGTCATTGGGTTTCATTAAAATAATATATTTTTCTTTTATTATGGCTGAGTGATTATGTTCTAAAACAAAAGAAAAATGGCGTTATTGTAATTTTGTTATTATTTTCTCTTGCCCTTCCAATGAGAATTCCCGACTCGAAAAATGAATTCCATACAAATAATTTAACTTGCAGAATGGACTCATGAAAAAAAAAATGAAGCGTTCATACGGCTGCTAAATTAGTGTTTTTTTTCAATCAGTGCGACTAGCAACGTTGCCGATTGACTGATGAAGTTGATATAAAGAACAAAGAAAAATCCAATTATAACCAGAAAATCTATGAGTAATAGGGTTTTTTTTCGTGATCAATGGCTTTATTCTCTGTATTTGTTGTTAATCAACTTTTTTGCAATAAATACGTATGATCAGTTTGTGGCAAATATGTTTTTTACGGTCAACTTAAAGAAAATCAAGAGAAAGGAAGTGATCACTTTTAATTTTCCAGTGAACTATTTCAAGATATGGGATAAAGTGAAGAGTCATTTTGTACTTTTCTTCTCTTACTTAGAAATTGATTTAGTATAACCTTCAATACGTAATCGATTTGTTTGCATTGCCATTATGCTTTGTATTTCTTGTCTTTCATTTGCTCTTCTTTGATTCGTCTTTTCTCTTCAACCTTCAAATGCGAAATCTAAAAGCATGGTGGTCTTCTTCTATGAGTGTGTCAACCGGTTTCATTTTTGTGACTATCAGGAGCGCTTAGACAAAGTTGCATAGCGACATCATTGATACGTTTGGCTCCGGTAATTACGAGCACAAAAACATAATGATCTCGCCCGCAAACGGTTAAGAGAGAACATCTTGAGAGCGCAACTTTAAAAAAAAGGTATGTTTAGTGCTTTTGCGACTGATTGTTGCCAAGGGAAAAGAAAAAGGACAATCAGCGATATGACGACGATGACAACAACCATCTCATCATTTACTATTATGTCAGTTGTTTTATTTTGTTTCATATTTAGAAAAACAAAGAAAGGAAAAAATTTACGACAAAAAATAAGCACGTATGATAATCATTATTTCTAATTAGCTATTAATGTCGGATGAAGAGATGAATTCTTATTCATGATACTTAATTTGACTCTAATAACTCTGCATATGGCAAAAATTAATTTGAACATGATAATCCATGTACAAAACACGTATAAAATTTAAGAATATGAATTCATCAATAATGTAAAAATGTATATTTCAAAGAAAATGAGAGAGATTTTTCTCAATAAAAAAAACCATGAAATGAACACGTTTACCCTTGAGGCAAGGTTTCTATTTAACTTTCTTTCTTTTCTTATTGAAAAACAAATGGATTGAGAAATGTGAAATTGTCTGAAATGAAGCCAATACTTACCCATATAGATATATATATATATATATAAGTTCTACTCCGATGGTGGCTAGTATTTCATATAAATGATAAAGTACCGTTTGAATTTAAATCAATTCAAGCTAACTTGACATGTATACCTAATAATGCTAATTATTTGCGTTATGATAAAAAAAACGATATCGAATCTTGAATAATATAATAAAGAAAACACTAGTTAACACAAAAATCGTATCGAATGAAGAAATGTATGTTTTCTTTTAAGCGAACCGCGCATTTTACGTCAATGATGACATGAATCTTTGTCGTAATTCATCATGCCGCTCGACTCTCTCTCTCGTACACGGAGTAATTCTGAACAAACGACATCAATAGACTTTTTCACTTTTCTTTCCTTCTCCTTTTTTGCTTCTCTCTTTTCTTATTTTCTTTTCAAAATCGTAGAGCGTAGGTGCCTATTTAACTTACTGTAAATTTTCCGATTCTGAGATGATTAGACGACTAAAAGAAAACAAATGTTTATCACTAAAAAACACTACAATAAACGTCTCTGTTGATATGAATTTAAGAAAGAAGACAAAACCTAGATGTGTACAACTCATAGAACTTATGTAAGAAATCATCATAAAGACACGAGAGAAAAAAACCGAAGGTACACAAAGTGCGCAATAGACAAACAACTCTTTTCACTTTGAACTCTATTCAAATTTCAATTAAACTATTCTATTCAAAAGAGAAAGCTAATCTTCTTCGTGCTGCTAGTTCTCCCAAACTCTTCGAGAAGCAATTATTATTAAATGACAATCGAGTAAAACTAAGCTAATCGTATTTTAGCTTATAAAATGTACAAAACGTTTTTGTAGGAAAAAAGAAATGAATTTTTTTCTCTTTGACTTTCGTAATTCAAACTTATGACCTTGCTTCAAGATTTTGGTTACCTGTGTCATTTGATTATTAACTTAGTTAATGAAAAACTACCATGTATTTTGATCTGATGTCTTTAGTCAACCAAAGTTTGTTTCGTTACTACGGCAGGTTGAGCCAATTATTTTACATCTATATTTTACTCACTTTTTTTCTTCTAGCATCATTTCATGTCACTTATGACAAATCGAAAAGACAACATTCTTTACAAGACTCTTTAAAAAGAAAACATTTTTCAATATTTATTCGTGCGCTTTACATATTCGTTGCTCCCTTATTTCTCTCTTTCGTAGCCAACATGTCATCTCTATTATTATATAAAAGTCGCTCAAAGGGAACTCACATATACTTCCAAAAATAGCTGTCATGCATAAGTGTCCCCTAGCATACAAAAGAAGACCATATGAAGAAAAAAAACTGATGTGTAACCGAAGAAAAAATACATAGGATATCATTTGCTATTAAAGATCGAATATCATATAGAACAAATCTTTTGTTTTTTTTGTATCTAAGAAATTACGATGATACATGTGTTTATATAGGTGATGCTTGAAGACATTGCCTGTTAGTCATAACTACAGAGATTAGAGTCAAAATTTTCATTTTATTGATCAAAACATTCATAAAAGTTTCACTAACAGTACAGTCATACGTATTTCTTGTTGTCTGAACTTTTATCATGGCTTCTTTTAAAAGCATTTTGATTGGAAGAAGAAAAAAGTATACGCCTTGTGTAAAACATAGAATTTTCTATAACATTACATTCACATTTTTCGTCCTTTTGCACATATTTCAATCAAGTTGTTTGAGTAGAAAAATTTTCCATTAATTGAACTGGTCAAAATATCATTGAGTAAAACATATGTCTAACATTTATTCAAAGTAAGCGAGCACTTGAGAAATGAATAAATTTAAAAAATATTTGTATCAAAATAGGAGAAAGTAAAAGAAAGTTCATCAAGATTATTATAATCGTAAACAGAAACACTTCTTTTTGAGTGTGAAACATATTTTAAATAGCTAATTAAAATCGTAGATCATCAAATGTTCCATGTGTTTGCGTACAACTAAGTATAGTACGTGTTTGTTCAGAATATATATAAGTCATTCTTGATGTAGGTTGATGTAATCAAAATGTTTTCATAAGAAATAGAAAGAAAAATAAAATAAGTTGATACCCTTGTAAAAATGAATCTATTGATCTCAATGTTATTCTGCTAGGTCAGGGAATAATATTTTTTTAAATTTTTGCTGAGAAATATTTTACTTTTTCAATCAATGGTTAAACAATTGATTTTGATTTCATCGTCTATAATCATTTATATTTAGCATTAACTATCCTTTATTCTTTTGATATACTGAACAAATATGATCCGAATGAACAAAACAAAACAACTCTCTGCAGACACCATTCTTTTATATAATATGGTGCACATGCATGAAAGACAAGAACATGATGAACACATCAACAACGCAATAAACCAACAAGAGAAGAAAAAAGAGAGTAAATAAAATGAACAAAAGCAAATTATACACGTAAGACAAAAAAGTGAAAAAAAAACATATCATGTTTCAACAGATATATTCTCATAAATAAAGAAGAGAGAGAGAGAGAGAGAGAGAAAGATTTGCATACAATTAAACGAGTATTGATTTTTTTTAAAATTTTTTGTGTATCAAAGAGATCACTGTTCTGCTCGATTATTGATAGAACTTCCTGTATATCCAAGATCAGTAGCTAATTCATCGATTAATAATGGATTAAGAGAAAAAAGATCATAGGTATACATTCCATTAGTGGTTTTAGTAGATGTATCAATTAGTTGATGTCGTTTAAAGAATGTGACAAATGTTTTTAAATCATTTGTAGATTTCGATGTAAAACGATTATAAATATAAATTAATTTTGTTCGTAAATCATCATCAGTTAAAACAGTTAGCAGATCATTATCATCATCATCATCATCATCATCATCATCATCATCGTCGTCGTCATTATCGTCCGTTGATAGATGACTATCATCGTTGCTTTCATTTGTGTCTGATAATGAATAGGAATGATCTGAATGAAAATTTCTATTCGTTACAATTTTTCTCGTATCGTTCGATACAAATGTTGATGATGTCGGCGATATTAGTTCACCATTATGAGAATTTGATATTTGTCGATGAACATTCATGTCATCATCACTTTGCCCGTCGATATCCATTTCTGTTTGTGTATGATCATCTTCGCTATGAAATATATGCGTTGATGGTGAACATGTTGTTGAAGCAACAACCGGTGGTTCCACACTATCTGATCGTGATTGAGGTGTATTTATAGACGATGTGACGGGTAACACTACTGGTATATCATTTGTAGATGACGGAGCATGATCATTATGAGTTTGAGCAGATCGTGAAGGACTTCGAGTTGTCGTTGCTGGTGTAGGTGTACGCCGATTATTGTAATGAGATGACGACGAGGATGATGATGATTTTGATGTTGACGATGGATAAGCATGAGGTGACGTATGACGATTTGATCGATCTTTTTGTTGAGATGAATGTCGAGATGAGTTAGACGTATGATTCGAACGACTATTATGATGACTTTGGTGACTTGAACGATGTTGTGAATGCGATCGAGAACGACTTCTTGAACGCGAACGATCTAATTAGATATTTAATTATTATTTATCTTAAGTTCTGATAAATATTTATATTCAATAATGAAAAGCATTATTTTTAAGTAAATACGAAGTTTCAAGTCAATCTATAGACTTTCTAAAATTATTTCAATAATCAAGTCGGCGGGTTGCAAATTGGCGTACATCTGTTCTATGTTGAAATTTTCCCAAAGATATATGATCTCAGAATATTAATCGTACTCTGCATAGGAAGCACTGATCATTGGAACTAAGAATATATCTCTGTTTCGCTTATTTCCGAAATATTGCCACATAACAATAAGAGATATTTTCATTCAATGTTCAAAGTTACTTATTGCTAAACGTAGTACTAACAAGCATAATTATACGTGATATTCTACTTTAACTAATACTTCATCTAGGACACATCATTGTCATGTTTTTTTTGTACATATACGTACATGCATCAATCAAATTTAGAATCTTCAGCATAATTTTACTCTCGATTGAATGGAGATATATTTGTCAAAAAGATTCTGTGGTAAGTTATATACCTCTAAGATATAATGAAGAGTACAAGCAAGTAGTATGAAGACAGAAGATTCTATCGAGTACATCACTGAGTAGCTTGCAATGTGTCTATGTAGATTGAAAAAGAATACGAGAACCTTGTACTACGTTTATTCATATACAAACTCGAACTGTTACTGCACCGGTGATACACTCTTTTTACTATGATTATTAATGCATCGAGATAGAACCTCTGTTGTACTTTCTCTGATATGTGAGAATCAAATCGTATAACAATGTCTATTTATGACTTGCGTATACATAAAGAACACTTTGCCTACAGGAAGTATCAATTATAACCGATTGTCTTGTATGGTTTTGCTAATGTTATGCATCATAATCGATTGAATACATGATATCACGAAAAACAATTTTATCGACTTTTATTGGAAGATTTTTAGTAGATATCAACACATTATAATTTTGAAAATCACCACTTAAAAAGTACTTCTAATTTAAGGCAGCATTTTTCACAGTGAACCATGCAACGCAAAGAAAACTTCACACTAAGAACAGGCACGTACTCATTTGCACAAAAGATATCTCATCAGGCATGAATAAAAACTTTTATAAAATGATTATACTGGTAATAAAATACAAGAAGATCAGTAAATTAACCATGAGTGTTCTGGCAATGTAATAAAAACCAAAGATTATTACTAGATGAATGTTAGATCATTCAAATTTATCTATTTATTTGAGATTTATAAAATGATGGCTTGTCAGTTAAATAATTCGAACATTTCATATGCATAGAATTTATATAAGATCATTAATTCATGAAAAACTTCTAATTAATAAAGAAAATCTTATTGTCGATGTAACTATAGCTTCACATGTCGAAGATTGTAGACATGAACAGAAATGAAATTCTCAACAACTGTTAGCAAAAAAATGTGATGTACAAAGTCGATCAAGTTTAATAAATGAGTCACTGTCATCGCATTACTTCTGTTGTTCAACAAAATAAATCGTCAGATAATTTTTATCGTATTAATGCCTATCAGTGAATTGAAGGAGTATGACAGATTACTGTATCGCTCTCTAAAGATAAAAGATAAAAAAACTCTCAATGAACTTTTCAAGACTGGTGAACAACCAGCAGAATAAATGATCTGTATATACATTATGAATTAGCTGGTTTTTAAAATTTCTTGAAATAGAAACCGTAAATTTCAATCAAATTTTGCCATCGATTACTTTAATGTCTCTGAGAATAGAATGAATTTTTAAGAGATGAAACTAAGATAGATGAATGTGAATCATCTAACTGATTCAAATGTACTATTAATCTATGTGGACATGATCTATGTTGTATTTTTCAAAGACATTACTAGATAGTCTTGCCAGAAGATAAGATTTATAATTAGAATAAGCATCGATCGACAGATTCTGAATTTTATCTGTCGAATCCTATCGACTCCATGGGATCGTGACGGTGAGCAGTAACTTGTACATTGAGCTTTGTTTCAATTTTGTGATTCATATGATGAAATTATCTTTCGAAAGTTTTTCTTCGAATTTTATATAATCATTTATCATATCTTATGAGAGATATGTTCACGATTGTAACTTGTTCAAATAGTTAATATTTTCCTGACATGTCGATATCGTCAAGCCTAAAATATTCTGGTTTCGTTGGTTCTAGTGATATTGGATATCTAACAATAGCTTTATGTCAAGAGAAAATGTAGGAAATGCAAGGAAGGAAAGGCGATACTTCAGTACTCCAGCGTGTTCACTGTACTCCCAGGCCGTACGATAACTGTGCTTCAACAAGTTTTATATATTTCAAGCCTACTACCCACCTGTGTTACGGTATATTAGTGGGAGTACAGCCAGCACATTTCCATCTCACAATAAAACTAAAATACTCCGTTTTATTTCATTTACTTCCAATTCTGGAGTACGATGAAGTATTTTACCTTTATTCTGAAATGGACTTGCGCTAGCTGTACTCCCACTAATATACCGTAACACAGGTGGGTAGTAGGCTTGAAATATATAAAACTTGTTGAATACCCAAGCAGACAAGAATTTGGAAACACGCGTTTAAACGCATCAAACGAGAACCGCGATTGCCACCCATTCACGCCCATAAATAAAACGCAATAAACGCGTTTTTTGTGTAAAATTTTCGCGTTTTAATTGTGAAAACGCCAAAAAGTTCAGANTCTGAACTTTTTGGCGTTTTCACAATTAAAACGCGAAAATTTTACACAAAAAACGCGTTTATTGCGTTTTATTTATGGGCGTGAATGGGTGGCAATCGCGGTTCTCGTTTGATGCGTTTAAACGCGTGTTTCCAAATTCTTGTCTGCTTGGGTAGTTATCGTACAGCCTGGGAGTACAGGGAGCCCGCTGAAGTACTGGAGTCTCACCTTTCCCCCCTGGAGGAAATGCCCATGTTATCAAACGTTATCATAGTCGAGAAAACCAAACGACTTGTTGAAGCTGATATGTTCATAGTACTCTCGGGTTAACGAGATCTATTGTCTAGCGATATTTCATTTCTAACAAGTTATTTCTTAAAAATTAGTGTCAACGATTTAAGAATCCAATGAAATTTTGCATAAATACTAGAAAATTTTCTTGCTGATTCAGTAGAATCTAATTTTACCCATAAAATTAGTTCGATGAATAAGTCTCAATTTGAAATGTTTTCTACTTCCCTAGTTTCAATCTCTCTCTCTATCGATATATATATATGACTTGCCTCTATTACTGCTGGAATTTCCACTATGTTTACTTGATCGATTACTACTGTTACTGTTTCGACTGCTACTAGAATTATTCATAGATGAAGATAGTGTTGTTGGTGTTGTTGACTGATGATCACGTTTCGAACTTGTCGGATTTTTTGATGATGATGATTGATGTCGATGAGAATCCTTGAAATAAATTCAATAAATTCAAGTTGAGCTTAGATAGAACATGTATTTTACTCGATCAGAACTTTTATTTGATGGTGGTGGAGTCATTGGTGAACGTGTGCGCTTAGCAACGGTTGGCGGAGGAGGTGGAGGCGGTGGCGGTGCAACTTTTTTCGGAATTTTTTTAAGACTGCTGATTAAAACTGTTGAAGTTGTACTGTTCGATGAAGTAACATTAGGTGATGATTCTCGTTTGATTGTAATATTTGAAGGTGATTTATTTGTAGATGTTTGCTCGATTTTGATAGAAGGTTTTTGAGAAGATTTATTTGTTGGAAGTTGTATTGGTTTTTTCAATGGAATCTGTGTAGTCGGTTTTGATGGAGAGGGTATCGGCTCTTTCTTTTTAACTTGTAAATTTGTTGACAATTGTGTCGAAGGTTTTGTATCGTGCTCTGGTTTTGATTTTGAAGGTAGACGAGCTTTTGATGATAATGAATCTAATATCAAAAATAAATAAGTAACAAGTCAACCAGAATAAATCCTATTCTCAGTATATCGTCGGTATCTCACTTTTTTCTTAACTCATGCCTCATCTTTTTTTCCAAAAGATCACTATTGGAAATGTTTTGAAAAAGCACTGGTTTTAAATGTACTTGCGTCAATACAGATACTATTTCAGTACATGGAAAAGAAAGAGTTCCAGAACGTGACATTTTCAGAATAGGCCAACGGTTATCAACGAAATCAGATCTTTAGAGATTGCAGTCCTATTTCTGATTATATGCTCAGTGGAATATTAGTACATATTGATTTGCGATAGTGGTTCTATCAATCAACGAGTCAATTTGTTTTTTTACGAGTGATGGAAACTATGCAAAAATTTGACAGAAGAATGAAACGACGGTGACTTCAATGTACTAGAAAAAAAGTAATATTGTCGTGAACATGTCTCATCCTATTATTTTACATGAACACGGGTAGTTGGAAGGTTTAAGTTTACGAAAGAAAACCAATGGAAGAGAATTCAAAGATTTGCATAGTCAATCTGTTCTAACTAATTCTTATCTATGATCCTCTTTGAGAATACTCCAATGAATCATGAACAATATGATAGCATGTTTTTTCTTCACTTCTATAATCATGTGTAGGAAAAAGATGAGAAAGACGTTTCAGGAGATGACAGCAAGCTACAAGCTCATGAAAAAGTAAAGGAATGATCCATAAGAAAATTTCTGGTTTTAATCGACATCGAGCATTAGCATATTACCACTTGAGATTTGCATTCTTTGGAGTAGACTGTATTAGGTAAGAACTGTGGGTATTGATTCAATGCTGAACAGTGATGTGGGGAAACGGCTGTCACATTTGAATTAAAGCGTTGTGTCCATGAAAAACGTTAAGCTACAGTGTTTGAAGTCTTCTTGACTAGTATCCATTTATTGTTGCTTTACTCGGAAAAAATAGAGTTCGCTGCCATCATTGAAACTACGATGATTTGTGCAGAATTTCAAGATGAATCATTTTCAAAAAACAAAAAAAGAGACTCAGCTCATGAAAAAATTGTGAAATATCGTCGAAGTTCTGCGATCAGCATTTATTCGTTATATTTCTTTTGACGGAAATTTTCTTGCCTTCATTCGATCCGATACTATTTGATGTTGATGATACGATTTGATTAGAATCTTTTGTTGATGAATTTTTCGGCGGTTTTTCTTCAACAATTAATGGTTGTTTAGTTAATGGTAACGACGATGATGATTGAACTTTTTTATTAGTAGTAATATTCACTGTTGTTTTACTCGAATTTTCATTCTTGATTATTGACTGTTGAGTTTTTTTCTTTGAATTTATTGCTGATTGTTCAACTTTAACTTTTTTGTTATTAACAGGATTTATCGGAGGCAATGGTGAATGTGGTCGTTTTTGTGGTGGAGAGGGGCGTATAGTCGGTTCGGGTGGTTGATGATTGCGTTCTTCTTCTGCATCACACTCGCCATTATTACTGTTATTATTAATAGTATTATTATTGTTATTGTTATTGCCAGTATTATTATTGGTCGATACTGAACTGGTGTCTTTGATTTTCTATGAAAAAAAAAGATAAAAATTGCATGATTTTCTTAAAAATCAATAGGTTTCTATTTTTTTACTCTTCCCATGGCTATGGTCATAATAGATGAAATGAGTTATTGGAAGAAAAGAATTCTTAATTATGCTTGATATATGAGATATAGAACATCATATTCATTCTATCCTAACGGATAAAGAACAATACCTGGCAAGTGGATTCTCATCATTGTCACACTGCAAATGGCTACGATTGATTTTCTACGAGATTAATAAAAGACTAACTAGATACAGGCTCGTGATCTACAGATCAAAAGATGCATCTACTTGAATATAGATTTTTCTCAAATCAAAACTATTTCTCAAAAATACACCTTCCATTCAAATGGATTTTCGATAGTTGCAAGATAATGAGCTTCTCATACAATAACGGCTTACTTTTGAATAACAAAATAATCGAGTTTCAATCAAAAGGAATAGTTAGATGAGTGTATGCTCGGTTTTCATCGATAAGTTTCACAATGATCTAACTTACCTATCAGGATCATTCCAGTCTGTAATTTCAGAAATACGCTTGTCTCACGAAAAATTTCGTTGAACGAGGGATAAATCTACATCAGTAAGTCATGATTTTGCATTTCTAACCACCTCTATGAGCCTTACTGAGAAGTATGCATAGACGTAATGCCAAATAGAACGGCATGAAATACCGATACGGTTTCTAGGCAGAAAAGATATTTAGATATTCCTTTACATGCCTAGTTTGGTGTGTGTTATTCAACACAGGTCTCTCACTTGATTCGATTATTTAAAGCAAAACTAATTTGCAATTCTAATAGTATTAATTTATTTCATTGAATAAATCCATTTTATATGCGAACTAGTTTGTTGTATCTGGTATAGTGAGTTCAAGTTTGTGAATACATCTCAATCAATAAAGAACGAATCCTTTACTCGCTATATTTCATAGTACATTAATGTCGAATTTATTTTTCACCCACACAAATCATGAAGATCTACTAATTACTAGGAAGAATCATGTAAATAATCTCACTATCTAGCGACAATTGAATAATGACATACATATTTTGAATTCTACCGGATTATTGTGAAACGATAAATACTGTATTCGTGGTCACACTTCGAAAAGAGCAGTACATAGAAGCTCGAGAAGAAATTGTATGAATTATAAATGTCGAACTAATAACTATTTTCTATTCTTGTATAAGGCTTTGTGGTAAATTAGAAGAATTTATTTCTTCTTACATGTGATTTTGTGTGTCCTTGAATAGATTGTTAGTCATTTTCTAGACTTCTGGGAATTATAGTTTTTCTTACACATGCTAAGAAGTATACTTTCACTAATGACAGTTTTGGACATAGATTTCTATTAATGACATTCATCAACAAGATATAAGTGATACTGTTCGCTAGTGTCACAAACAGTACAAGTGTGAAATAAGCTCGTTAATCGTAGTAAAAAGTAACAATAGATGTCGGCATGTGTATTATTGAGTAGGATTGAAATGAATTCAACAACTGTGTTCTTATCTATGGGAGCATAAATGATATTTGCTGGAGTTTGCTTTGAGAGATCTACACCATAAATAGATTAGTGATTAAGAAAGTAACATAGCTTACCCCACCAGCTGCTAAGATTTTTTGGCGAAATTCCGGATCAGGATTGTAAAATGTACAACGATATTTACGTAGAGAACTTTCTTTCTGTCTATTTGGATGACCTTCAACATTAGTATGTAAATCCAGGTCGTACTCTATGAGAAATTTTCTTGGTTCTTTTCTTGTTTTAAAAAAAATTTCGATTGGCTAAGATAAAAAAAGAAAACTTCAACGGAAAGAATCAAATATTAGAATAATTACTAAATGAAAACCAGCATAGCCAGTTTCTTTAATGGCAAATGGTGTTGATTTTAATTCTAAATGAAAAATTTAAAGTCAAATCAATTATTTTATTCTTATGTCTAAATATTCATTCACCTCGTCGGCGATCGGGAAATTCTGGATGAAGATAAAATACACAACGTTGAATAAGACAATTGAGATCACCACGAACATCAGCAGACCGTACGTAAACTGTCCAATCATGAGTACGGGGTGGATTATGAATTGTCGTTGGTTCTGGTCGAATTACTGAGATGTGACCAACTTCAAAATCAATTTCAACAATCTATTTGTCAATTGATGATTAAAAAACATATGAATGTACACCCAGGTATGAATACAATATATATATAGTTAAATATAAATTAAATACAAACCTCGCCAATATCATCACGATCGGTCATTTTATACTTTGTTATTTTTCCCGATCTAAAAATAAAGTTCGATAATATTAACCATTGACAATTGTTTATAGGTGAAAGAAAAGAGCAGGAAGACAAATGACAGAAAGAAAAAATGGAGAAGCGTAAGCATATGATCCCATCCACCTAGTTAAGTATAAATTATGGATAGTCAATTACATTTGTTACTAATTATTAGTTTATTGAAAAATGATAAATGAATGGATTTGATTACGAACTTTATCTTAATATTAGAAAAAAAAAATAAAACTTGCCAGTATGCCTAATCAATTATTTGTTTGATTTCACCAATCTCTACCGACATCTTTGTCTTGTAAGAAAGAAACACCATCAGAGTATCTACACAAATGAAGTGATATCGATAAAAGAATGATTGAAATATGAATTGTTTCAAGCAAATCCCGTAATGATTTTTAGGTTAATAAGCTAGTTAATTTTAATGTTGATAGAATAAAACTAACAATTTAAAATAAGTAACCAGTATTTTAAAATTAGTACACTGCACAATGTTGCACAAATCAGGAGGCATTCATTCGTTTTTTCTTTTACTATTATTGAGAAGAGCCTTTGCAAACAGTGTGATCCTAGACTACCTTTGATTTGACGACCTTGGACGTGCCATATTTGTGAAGTACAAGTTATGATGACTGTCATAGTACATCAGATACAAATATATGTCGATTTTTTATCGTCACTCAGACCATGGCAAGTGTTACCATGGAATGTTATAGACCATGACAAACAGGATCAACAAACCGTGACAAACACTACTGATGTGTGAACATAGACCAAGACATATTACTCTAATATAAACTTAAAGATCGTCTATAAATAATCCGTCGCCTGTAAAACTTCACGTTTGTTTCTTATACCATTAATACGTAAGTGGAAGATAAAATGATAAGTATGGTGAAATGATCTTACATGAAACCGATGGAATAAATAAATCTGCCTCCGATGAGCAATATCTCATGTTTCATCTTTTAATTCAAAAAAATTGTGTACATAGCTCTTTTTACACCGAATCGATCCTGAAAAATCATATTTCATCAAATACTACACTAGACCAAACAACTTCATAAGTACGATTATTATCTGCTTGATCAAAGATCTATGGATTTTTTATTTTCATCTATCCATCCGGCAGAAGTTTTTCATCGGTTGAAATTCTCGTTCTTGCGAGTTTTAAAGATTTTATTGTTTTTTCTGAAAAAATCGATTGCTTGTATCTGAAAAAATATCACTTAATGTCAAACAACGGCAAGAAAAGGGTGAAATATCAGAACGAAGAAAGTCAGGTGAATAATAAAGGTCACCATTTGACGTCTGTTTTCTTGAGGAATAAAAGAATAATGTAAGACGGCAAAATATGAGTCAAAAAATGTTTTATTGATTCTGTTAAATTATTGTGAGGCGATGTTTATTTACATTTCTGTTACTATGAAAAGCTATGGAACACAATCTCTATGAGATTAGAATGTGACATATGATGAAGGTATTGAATTGTGAATGAGAGTGTTCACTAGTATATGATGAAATTGTTTCCAAGTTATATCTATACTGCTGATTTGTATCGACAATAAATAAAAATAGAGAATAAACTGAAACATCTCAAAGTCAATTGGAGTTCATCGCACGTGCTTCATGAATTTCACAATAGTAAGTTTGTCTCACAAATGGTAATTCAAAAGTGGCAATACCATAGTTTCTAGTGAGGGCTGCGTTGCACGAAAGATGTTGCTTAGTTACCTGTGCTGGTTGTCAAAGACAGAGGCGAACCGAGATTTCTCTTGCCACTCTTAATGGCAAACAATTTTGAAAACGACACAATGTATTGTTATCAAGAATTCATGGCAGTAAATCATTTTTAAACATAAGATGGTGACGAGCATATATCGAACCTTAGATTCCTTTATCTAGACACCTATCAGATATTGGTGGAAATTATAGGATGAAGTCAGAGAACGCCTGCATGAAATCAAATCTACAGAACGACTAGTTTTTAACGGTTCTGGAAGATCCATTAATTACTTATTTTCTTTTTCAATTTTCCGTATTTCTTTGCTATGTAAGACATTACGCATCTCAATAGAGAATACTGTGCATTTTTAGATAACAATTTTATTGATTAATTTACTTAGCGGAAGTTGATGCTTTTTTGATCCTTTTTATCGAGCAATAATGAGAGAGTAGTTCAAGCTGTTGGTATTATTTTCTAATTATTACACTAGCTGGTAATGAATGGGGATTATTAGTTTTATCTGACAATTAAATATAGGAAAAATAGATTCTTCATCATTTTTTTAAACAAACACTCCATACTTTCCAATCGATATTGCCACATTGTGGAATCAATATGCGCAATTTTTCAGGATCCAACCAATCAGACAAGCTCTTGTATACACAAATACACAATGGTGAAGCACATAGAGAAGTGACTATAGGAAACACACTTGGATATAGTGAAAATCGAAAGATAGATCCATATGTTGTGCCTGTATCATGAGTTCTCCATCGTAAGGATGCACCGATTCCTACACTATGCTTTTCAAAATGACATTCTTTAGTCATAAAGATTTGTGCTTTACACGAATTTTTGACATTGGTTTCGACCAGTTTTTCGTGCTCTATCTGAATTAGCCGTCAAAATTCATTCAATGTAAAATAAATCTTTCGGAATCGGTCAAAAAGCGAAAATTTAGAGATTTTTTCGACCGATTCCAACTGAATTACAGATTTATCTTTCGTATTAGAATATTTCTGGGCATAGATTTGAAAAGAGCTTTCAAAACTGAGCAGATATTACATGAAAAATCTATCAGANNNTCTGATAGATTTTTCATGTAATATCTGCTCAGTTTTGAAAGCTCTTTTCAAATCTATGCCCAGAAATATTCTAATACGAAAGATAAATCTGTAATTCAGTTGGAATCGGTCGAAAAAATCTCTAAATTTTCGCTTTTTGACCGATTCCACGCCGATTCCGAAAGATTTATTTTACATTGAATGAATTTTGACGGCTAATTTAGATAGAGCACGAAAAACTGGTCGGAACCAATGTCAAAAATTCGTGTAAAGCACAAATCTTTATGACTAAAGAATGTCATTTTGAAAAGCATAGTGTAGGAATCGGTGCATCCCTACTCGATCAGTTTTAAGCCGAGATTAGAGATGGATGGTTTCAGTTTACTCATAACTGATTTTCCCAAGAAACTGATTACCATTTGCTTGAAGAGGAAATTCATATCAGTACTTTCAACAAAAAGCTTGTTTATGAAAATCAAGGCGGTAAAAGGTCTTCTCCATGTGGTTTGTAAACTCGAAAAATTAACTTACAAAGAAAAAAGTTTATCAAATGGCTAAACACAAGAACTTAACAATGAGAATATTTCTTAATGAATTCCAGATCGAAACTTTGGCTCAACGTTTAACTGAGAACTAATGTGTCAATAAAAGACGATGCAAAGAACAGCTGTTGATGTTTTCCTTCGGATAAAACTACTACAAAATAATTCTTATTTGTTTCATTAACTAAAAAGAATTAATTGATTTCAATGACCATGCCAAGATGCATAATTTGAATATTCAACAAATAGTTCTCTTTGAGTATTTCAACAAATGAAAAACAAAACAACAACTGTCTAATTAGATCTACGAAAATCCATTGTAATTTCTTCGAAAGTTCGTTTCTTCGTTTCTGGCATATATTTCCATAAAAACAAAAAAGCCAATGTCGTGAATGCAGCAAACGGAATAAACGAATAATTTGATATTTTCTCGTTTTCCTAAATAGAAAATGAATGTATGAAAGTTTCTAGAGAAGGTTATTATTTACAGCTAAAAGTGGGAATATAAGTCCCACAATAAAATTTGACATCCAGTTAGTGACTATAGCAACGCTTGTAGCTGCTGGACGAGCACCTTGTGCGAAAATTTCCGGAAGAATAACCCACGGAACAGAGCCAGGTCCGATAGAAAAGAATACAACAAAGATATAAACAAAGCCAATAGAAAAATATCTTAACCACGTTGCATAATGCTAGTTTAAAAACGACAAGAATTATATGAAAATTTATCTTTTCAGTGAGATTTACCGTTAGTATAAATGTAATTGTAAGAAAAAGACTACACAACCACGTGCCAAAAAGACCAACGAGATGAAGTGTTCGACGACCAGCTCGATCCATAAGTGTACCAGAAACTAGAGTAATAAGCACCAGTATAACACCAACACCAATTGTCGCATAAGGACCAACTGAACCAACATTGGCATGTTTAAATAAAGCAGTTGAATAATACATAATTGCATTTATGCCACAAAAGCGCATAGAAAAATGAACAACAATTGCCACGGCAAGAGGTAATCTAAGGATCAACTAGATATATAATTATTTAATCAGGGGTGGTGCAGATTAAACAAGACCGAGCGTTATGATTTTCGTATAGAGTATTTGTTTCAACGTTCAATACCACCACAAATATGCATGGTATAAGACACGTCATGCTTTCCATAGCATAGGACTTCTTTGAATGCTGCTCAAAATAACAACATAAGTTGGTTCGATATCTTATTTTCGTTATGTTATCAAGCAAAAATCATGAAATAATTATTGCTTGATAACATGAAAAGAACGAAATGATAGTGTTCATGAATATCAAATTGTGTTAATTTTTAACATAGATTTTCAGGAGAAAAGAATGGAGACGAAAATCGACGAACGCCTGAAGAAAGGAGTATATTACAATCGTAAAAACTGACTAGATATGGATACTCTGCATTTCATGAAAAGAAAAATAAGCCTTTATTCAAATATCAATGAAGTCAATCTGAGAACTATCGAAACCATTTTTTTAAATATTCTGATGTACCTTGAAAACCTTAAACACTTGCTCCGTTTACTATGCTCTAGTCGTTCTAGTCCCAAGAACAAAAATCTTTACCGAAATACTGGACGCGTAAATAATTCCTTTATTGTGACGTGATATTCACCCTTCAAATTTTCAGCTTCGTGTTTCATTTCATTAATTTCTTGTTCAACATCAAACTGTTGTCGTAATGCACTTAATGCTTGTCGAGCACTTTGTTCGTCACCTCGATTCATTAATAAAAATCGTGGACTTTCATAACAGAATTGAAGAAGTATGAATTGAGTCACACTAGGAATAGCTGCTATAACCATAATTAAAGGCCATCGAGAATCCGTACCAAGTAGAATAGGTGTCGAAATTATTTCAGCTAACATAAGACCCAAATAAGCCGAAAGACCCGTCAATGATCCAATCATGCCACGAATACGTTTTGGACTTACCTCACTTAAATACATTGTACATAGACCAGTGTATAAACCACATTCAATGCCAATAATCAAACGACCAAGGATAAGTAATTCAGGTGAACGAATAAATTTTGATAGAGCTAAATGAATTTTCACAAGTACCTTTTAAAGTTAACTATAAAGAAAATGTAAGTCAAAATTATACTAACACATAAATGTAGCTGCAACAATTCCTAGTAAATTAGCTTTGAGAAGACCACCCCTTCGACCAAAACGGCGACTTACAAAACTTGCTGTGAAAGCACCTATTGCTCCACCGATAGCAAATATTGCTACAGTGGTACTCCATATAAGAGTAAGAACATATTGTGAAAGTGTGTATCCTGTACGATGATAATATGATTCAACAATCCAAGATTTAATTGATTCTTGTGCACTGTTTAGACAACCCGTATTCCAACCGAATGAAACTACACCTGACCCAGTAGCCAAAGCTGTCAGAATCAATTCCTTCGTAAATATCTAAACATGAAATATATTTTCGTAACAAATTCATACACTAATAGTTCTATAATCAAGTTACATTAGCTTCTGTCATTAGATTCAATATTTTCAAAATGTCCCAAAACACGGCATACGATAAACAGTTTTCTAGTATCATCATGTCACACTAAGAATAGAGATAAGGACTGAGATATTCCAAAGTCAATGATGACCATGCAAATGAAAACATATTGTTGTGAAGTTTTCTTCAGCCTTTTCTTGCCCAAATAGCTTCAGTTAGAATTTCATCATTGAAATATTCGTGTACTGCATATGTATATAAATAGGGTAAAACATAAACTACATTTGAATTTGTCTGATTGCATCGATAAAATTAAAAAAGATACAGTAAAGTACTGGTTCATTTTGATTGTCAATAGAAAAAACGAGCGAACTTATCATCGAGTTCACCTATGAGTCATTACGCGCGAAAGCCACACCCAATTTTCAATAGACCTGACCAATCGACAGTTTCAGATTTAGATGACCACCATTTCATTTTGTAGAGCTAACATGTTTTGGACTATAACCAAACTTTACAACCTAGCGATGTTTTGTTGACTAAATTATGAAAATCAAACTAACAGCACTAAATA
>OENT01002059.1:0-29226 GCA_900239685.1 Rotaria macrura | reverse complement strand
ATGTTTCTTTCGTTGAGAAATTCGCTCAACAAGGTAGGTGTTGTAGGGTATCCGAATCTTTTTTTGACATACTGTATATGTAAAAAGGTCATTCTCGTTATGATCACACGACTTAAATAAAATAGATCTAATGAACTAAACTGAACAATCTCATTTATGTGATATGTCAATGGTGAAGTTTTAGTTAGCGAAAGAAAGGCATGCAATAACTATTGTTCGGTTTGTTCGCTGTAGAGTTGATTACATAAGCATATTAAAATATCGATATGAAACATAAGATCTTCTTGAGTCGATAGATATCGAGTGTAGAAAATTGCATTCAATTTTTCAGGGTATTGTCAAAATTCTACCGGTTAAATGTTTTTTGCTTTGAGCTAATTCGGAGTCGTGTTTCATTCATATATAACACATTATTTCATTGATTAGTAACATGTATAACGTTCAAAATAGACTTCGACAATAGTCAAGCACCAAATCTAAGCAGTCGTAACTACTTGATGTAAGTGAAATGGAAGATTCATTCAATAGAATAATGTCTAGTTAATTGATACTTTCATGTTATTTTTTGAATGTAACTGCCGAGATAAATCTAAATAGATTAATTTTCTAAATAATGATTTCAAGAAAAACATGTATAAGATATTTTCCGTAATTTTTTCTAAAAACATCCTCTATGCAGTATTTCTGAAAAATAATCATTCATTGAACTTCAGAAATCTTCAAATCCAGTTTTGTACAGTTTCGAAATTGAATTTGTATTGTTATTCATCATGACGAATATTATGGAACCGGTGGCTCCTTGATAAATAATATAACTAGATGAACTCAGAACTATCGACTCACCATTCCTCTCCATGCAAAAAATAGTCTTTATCGTCAATTATTGATTTTATTTCAAATATAAATAAAACAAATTTATCGTCAAAATTCATTATAATTTTCATAGATAATACTTGCTGCGAGCTCCAATGATAAGATTGAATGAATTAGTTCTTTTTGTCTTTAAAGGGAGATCTCTATTCCTTCAGAAGATCGATTTTGAGATAAGCACATCTTCTGAAGGTCCAACGTTCTCTGTTTCAGATTCTGTACGGTTTGTAGCACCTTGAATGTTTTTTAGGTACGAAAATAGCAGTTGTCTGAAAGCAGTATTAGAAATATCGGCACGGCCAAGCGTTACGGAATTTCAGTTTTTGAGATTTAAGTCTTGGTAACTTCTTTGTAATATAAGCAAACTTTCGGAAATTTTTATCAGAAATAGAGCTTGTTTAGATCTATCACCAATAAAGATTTCATTCGTTTCTCTTCTACTGCAACAGAGTCAAATCACAAAAAGTAACCGTTACGGAATTTCAAAAAAATGTCATCTTTTTTGGAGTGACTAGGAGAAAATCATTTTTATACGAAAGAACGAAGAATTCAAATGAATGTTGCATTCAAAAGTTTTTTAGCTGCTAAGAACCTGGTAGAATATCAGGTCGCTTCTGATCCACTTTTCCTTCATCAAATAAAAAAGCTTAAAATATCGCTCGTTACGGAATTTTCACATTGTTTCGGAATTTCATATTTTCTTTAATGTCTGCAGAGGAAAGTTTCATAGCTTACCATTTCAAACCATAAAGATAAAACTGGTCTGCTTTTCTGATACATGACTACCATAAAAGCTGTTTTATCTTTCCAATGTATTAGTTTTATTCTTACAATAAAATCTCATAAAACCTTTCGACTATTTTTCAGACAAAAATGAAATGTAAAAACGTAAAAGAACTATAAGTTTTGGATGAACTTCATCGACGGAATTTTATTTTAACATGTGTGGGGAGAAAAATTGGGTTTTATATCACTCCTCTCGTAGTTTACAACAAGTTTGATATTCTGTTGACAGCAAACTTCCGATTTTCGGAACGTTCTCTATCGCTTTCCAATTTTAAAACTTCCCCAGACGAGAGCGCTGATCCTTGGCCGTGCCCATATACGAATTTTTCAGCCATTTTCCTTAGTTATGTGGACATGACTGTGATCATTCAGCATGTACATAGTTGATAATGAGAAATACGTATCCCATCTGTTATTGGTATTACTTCGAGAAATATGGTGGGTTTTTAGAGACAGATTTTGGGAAGTCTTTTCAACAGAAGAAAGAGATTTTGAGCGATTTTCAATACTAATTAGTTTCGATTCATTTTTGCTCGTTTCAATCATACATGGGTTACTTTTGATTGTAAATTCGCTGAGCACAATTAGAGTGTACTATGTGAGATATCAAAATGAGAAAAACAGCATCAAATTGTTTATTGTGCAAATATGTCAATAAAAGTTTCTACTTAAAAAGCAACATCCGACTGTTTATGAAAACCATAGATTTCAATATCGTTGACGGAAACTGATCAAAAAGATACTACTCTAGTAAGGACACTATTACATTCTCACCACCATCAACTTAGTGTTTTTTGCTTTGAGTTCGTTATACATGACTGCATTACACCATTGGGATTATGGCAGTTTTAGTGACATTAAAAATTTGTTAACATATTATGAAGTTATGTCAATTAAAAAGAGTATTTTGTGCTGATTTCAAGTATGGATAACGCTGGTTTTCTCAAAAATCACTTTTCTGTAGAATCAGGAACCGATTCATCATACAGTAAACTAGGTCGAGAGCTGATGTTGGTTTTAAATAAAACAAAAGGACCTGTGTCTACAAATCTATACAATGTTTTTTCGAAATAAATGGATAGCAGCAAAGTCAAAAAGTGCTAAGTTCCGAGAATTTATTGCAGGAAAATGTGTCGGAAATCTGAACAAAATCGAATTTCGAATACATTGCATTTATTTGTAAAGATATGTCCTCTCTGCGATTTGAAAGAAAGAGAAGCTCTGAACCTCGTCTACATTTCGAGAAATCAGTACCTTACGAAGACCACCATTTTGAATACTAATTCGACAATAAATTGTTAAAGTAACAACCTTGTGATTGAAAATTCTGCGCAAATTTAAGTTAGCACAATACATATTTTACAAGAAAATTTCAGTGAACTCAGCCTCCGAATAACGAAAAACGTTTCCTGTGTGGGTAGGAGAGGGGAGGGGGGTCCCTTAAATAGAGTGTCAACATTTTATCAAATCTTCGCCACGAAAACAAATATTTGAAGACGTTGCTTGCCATTAAAACGACGTCATACATTATTATCATTATTATTTAGACAAGTAGCCAATAAATATTTCATCAACAATAATGGTTATCGACGAGCATCGAATTTCTCGTTGATAATCTCTAATTTTGACCTCTCTAAAAATGTTTCATATTGTGGTTTGTGGTTCGTTTGGTATCTCTATTAGCCGTTTGGTTATGCAGTTTTTGGAAAGATAAGAAAAAGTTTAAGTTTATTCATAAAACTCAAAGATTAGATGTTTGCAGTCAAGAGAATTAGAAAATATCGTTAGACTTAAGTCGACCCAATACAATTTAAGTAGCACCATAGTGAATAAAGTGAATCGAAAGGGCATAGAGTTCTTCGCTTAGTCGCATGAAGTAACCGTATCAACCTAATTTAATCTATAAATTCAAACAAATGGCTTGTTATCACATTAAAGTTTCAGAAACGACCGACAAATACTTCAGATAATAATAGTTCCGAAATTCTACACCATCACATGGATTTCAGCTGAGTTTTACAGAACTTTGAACGAGTTTTGGTTCGAAGAGTCTATAATGCGGAATCAACTTCTAAATTCATAATTCTTCAATTTTAACTTGATAAACATTCACAGTGACATTATATTGCAATGTTGTGAAACTAAAGGATCCATGGAAAGAATAGAGACAACTTTCTGGGTCAAAAAAAAACCATGAAAACTTTGCCTAAAGTTATAACCTTTAAGAAAACTTAGCTAATAATTCAGTTCATCTAGCCAGAGGTAGTTGTAATTGTCTTTAACGGAACAGATAAAATCTGTATTCATGAAGATCTATCAATTGCATAGATCGACTGAGACATGCTTTTGATGTTTCAGGAAAATAGTATTTATTTAAAAAATGCCGTTCTTCAGCTTCTACGTAGTAAGAATCTTGTGGATTTCGTTTTTAGTGCAGCAGCACAGTCCTACTTCAACTATCAATCATTGGAGTGAACATACGTTCGAAATATTCATGTTAGAAAAATAAATAGAATACCCATGTCATCAAATCGTCAAAAACTCGATGATTTTATAACGGAATATTAGAGTAATTAATACTGGGAGCTATCACGATAAATTCATTCAAACTGACCATGTTTACCGATACGTTTTTCGATTTTCAACCGAAATCACGATTTATTTAAGGTTTCCTTATCCCAAGCTTCCCATAAAACAAGCGAGAAAAAATAAATTTTTCTCCCTGACTTTTGATGTCTACAGAACATGTCTCTGTGCTATCTGTTCGAGTCCTCTGAGAACGAGTTTGTCTTTTAGTAAATACCCATTCTTAGTCAGTGTATTTCAACTCACGTTCTATTTCTTTGAAGCAGATTCAAACAGATAACCTTCCCTTGTCGAAACAAGGCATATCCGATCAGTCTATACTTAAAGATATTTTACGCTGTTGAAATTTCTATATATATTGAGCAGAACTTTGTCACAATCACAAAAATGGTACTATTAGTGACGCATTTACTGTAAATTCTATGGATCTAATTTTTGTGCTACTCTACAATAAATTTGAATGATATCGATTTATATTGAAAAATAAAAATTATTTAAAATTCAATTTATTTACAACGTATATTATTTTTTATAATCTCTACTTGTAAATGTGTATAATGAAAAAATTATTTTTTATTTAATATATCCGTAAAGTATAATATAGGAATGAATTGACACCTCTGAGTTATTTTTAATATGAAAATATATTCCACTACTTTACTAAGATATTTTTGTAATAATACAATGAATCCACTGGTCATGGCATTTGTACAAGTGATTTCAATAAGAAAGAAGTTGAAAAATAGTTTAAGAGTGTGTGTGTGTGTGTGTGAGTGATAGAAGAATGACTTTCACTACCAAACCACATCTCAAGCCCACATCTCTCATTGTCCAAACGCAATCTGGATCGAACCGAATCTAATTGAACTTATGTAATCCGTTTTCTTCTCTGATTTCTAATGCAAGGTAAGATTGACGCATATTTCACAAGTTATATAGTTGAAAAAAATGTATAGAACTTAATAAGAGTTGAGAATTTATACGACAGAGAAGACAATTTATATGAAAGAGAAGAGAAAAGAAGAATTTAAGAATAATCTTATTCTTGGTTAACTGATTACGCATATTTTTTTAAATTAGTTGCTATGATTGAAAGAAGTTACCCTTGTATTTTGATGGAAAACTAATCTTCGTCTGTATGGGTATTAAGAAATAAAAATTTGTCTGAAAATTTGTAAAAGATTCGTAGCACAGGATAACCATTGTAATAGATTTTGCAATTTAATTCGACGCAGATCAAATAAATAAGAAGATATGAGCAAGTTTCTTTTTTGGGCTATACCTCTTGATTGCCAGCTTTTTTTCTTAATTGGAGGGAAAAAATGACGGCAGACTGATTGAAAAATGTCCGCGTGATGAAGTGAATATGCTTATTTATTGTTGAAAACAAAAATATCATAAATGAGAAGAAAAGAAAGAAAACAGTTAACCTTCGTGTATACTTATGGCATCGTTGCCAAAGTTTGTGATAGTTTTAGAAAAGCTATCGTTACTATGTATCGACATTTTGCTTTAATTCATCTTATTTTTTTCATGCACTTTAAATACTTTAGTTGTAACCACTTGCCTAACAATGACTTGGATAACATTGGACACTCATTACTGAACTATCTCTAATAAGATAATTTCTTTCTCAAAAAGCTATCGGCGTTCATCATATGCTTGTAACTATATTCATTTATTTACATCAATCAAACATTTTTCAATTCGCCGTCCCTTTTCCCCTCCAATTAAGAAAAAATCCCCTTAATCAAGAAGACAATCTTTTTTGTTCATCTAAGATAATAAACCGATAATTAATGAATCAGAAAATTGTCATCAAGCGTAATATAAAACTTCAAAATATTATTTCGATGAAAATATCTGAAAATCTGAAATTAGTTTCAACCAATCACAAATTTCAAAATAATCGATGATTTATGACGACGCGTCTGCGCCGCTAAAAAACCGACGATTAATAGTTATGCATTTACAATTTACTAAAAAGATTGATGACTAATGTCAATATGTCTTAGTTACTCAAAAAGTCGACGATCAATTGTCATTCATCGTTAACTTTTATGCAAATCGCGATAAATCATCAAAATTTAGGCGATTTTGACGACATAGGTACAGAAGTATACACTAATGGTACTCTCAATTCAATTGAAACCTAACAGAGCATGTCTAAGTTTGTCGAGAGGAATAAAATTGTTCATGACAACTTCCTGAGTGATAAAATTCAAGTTAAATATAACGAGCGCGCAACAATAGATTTGTCGAGTTTTTATTCAGGTCTTTCACTACTTTTTGCTGATACACGCCTAGAAAATTGCTCCTTCTTAATTTAAATTAAAAACTCTCTTGCAAACATACTAGTGAATCTAATGTGTCACACTTGAATAATGACCAGTTGTAAATGATTCAACGTTTTTTCAATTCACTATCAACACTCTTAATTTGACCTAGCAGTTTTGACAGAAATAAAGTCTTGAATTCCTTTTGAGATTCTTGCTCTTATGAACCGCCTTCCTTTGTTTTTCTTTGGCTAGAATACATCATAGGACAATTCTGATAGTATTCTGTTCATGCGCCTGGATGAGTTACTTGTTTATGAACTCGTAAGCATTGCCTTATTGTTTCAGAAAGATAATTGGATTCTACCATGTCATTTTCGTCCTCCGATACGTACCTTGTGAATGTTTTTCTTTTAGTTATATCAAACTGTATTGACCATAAAAACAATTATGTAATTAAGCAGTGGGATATTAAAGTTCGCTTTTCAGTACTTATAATATCTTAAAAGAGGATATTGGAAGTTGTTGGAATAGCTCACTGTGCTTAACATCTGGTGTTTTTTTTACAAAATTAGTCTTCAATTCTCAAGAAACCACAACCAATAGAATCGATAAATCATTTCCAATAGATTTCTTCCTTATTTATCGAATTGATATTTTCAATCCAATTTAAAGTTTAGCATAGTAGAATATATTATCTTCAGTTTTCTGTGCTTTATCACGACTGTACATTCGATCAACTGATAAAAAAGAAGTATCTTCATTTCAAAATACTACATAGAGGACCGAAATCCCGGTCGATATTTAACGTATGAACGAACAATCTAGTCAAATGCAAACAAAATAGCTAAACGAAGAGAAAAAACCAAAAAAAAATGTAGAAGACAAAACAAGTTTCTCTGCTTAGTCTAGCCATTCATTGTAGCCCAAATTCAATGATTTCCTGACGATTGTATTCCTTGTGGACCGAATAAACGTTGATAACATTCTAAAGAAAAAAAAATAAACGTTGCCAAATTGATTAAAAGAAATTTAATTATCTTACTATTATCATAAAGTTCTCCCCTGTGTTCTGAATAGCGACCACCACCTATGTTGCCTTTGCAGTGAGCACACGTATAACATCGTTTATGAAACGACTTCAATAAACAGACTAAATTAGAATTCAAAACAACAATGTTCTTACTTTGCCAACCGCTTTTACTTCTTCAGCTGAATAAACAGTTTTCGAACATCGGCAACAGATATTTCCCGATATTGACATCGTTTTAAATGCCCTACCATTCGTAACATCATTCGATGTCCATCGACTAGCAGGCGACATCACTTGTTCTATTTTCACATCCCGTGTATGTGACAATGATGCACCTTGTTGATTATTATTACTTGAATTATCACTCGATGCCCACCGCCAAGATGATGAATTTGTAGCTGACATTCGATAAAAACGATCACCAATCATTTTTGCTGTATCGATTTCCTCTTGATTTGCAGTCGGACTAATAGGCGGTGTATCTAAATTAGACGAAAACACTGTTGAAAAACTCTGAGCGATTGAATACCAAAACAAATATATAAACTTGAATGTTTAAATCGAAATGAAATATTCTTACCAACTCGTGGATGAGATTGGCGACGAGAGCATCCGAAACAATAAAATTTCTTATCACATTCAACTAGCGAACGTGAACTAAGTAATTTATCACATGAAGCTAAAAATTAAAAGCGAACAAGAAATAAAGTCTAAATGAAACCGGACGACATACAATAGTCTCAAAAATGAACTATGCGAATATGAATGGTTTAATCAGATGAGTAAGTAGAATTTAGATCGATCTCTATGCAAAAAAATTTAGAAAATCTACAGAGAGCATTCTTCTGTCGACAGTCACATCTAATGACAGCTATGAGCGCTTTATCGTCGTTTCGTTTTTGTCCCTAAAGTAAAACCTTCTGTGTCAAAGATATTTAATGTGTCTGATTCATTTTAGACACCGAATGGATTGTCCTACTTCAAAACTACACTGAACGCGAATCCATTGATCCCAAGCCATCATTAAGCTGATTTTCGTCAAATTGGTAAGTACTGAGATAAATGGTAAGTGAAGAAACTAAGAATTTCAATCTTATATCCATTCAGTGGACTTTTTTTCTGGAATCTCGTATTTTATTTCTTCTCACATTCCTACCGTGAGGCCAGGTATCCGTTGCACTGATTTATCATAGCTAATAGCATGAAACAAATGTACTGCTGGTTTTTGTTCTTTATTTTAAAATTGATAGTCAAGAACTAATTTGATTCAGTGATGTACTACAATTCGACATGATCTTTACACTTGAGGTTTGTCGAACGAAGGTGAATGCAAAAATTCTAAGTTCTGAATGCAAAATTTTCAGTTTAATATACATCTTTTAATGCTGAGAATTATATGTAATTTGAATTTTATTTCAGCAAGATCGATTTTTGAGGAAACATAGACAACTTAACGTACTTAAACAATGAGAACAAATACTTTCACTAAGTGGTCACTAGTTGAGCGAATCCTACTTAAGAACTTTTCATATAGTGTTCAAATCATTTGTAATTGTTTCGTAGATTTGTAACTTACTACATTTAAGACAAATTTTGTGAAACGTCTGATCAGCAACAATGATTTCTTCAGCTGGATCAATAGTTTTAGTGCAAGAAGCACACAATGATCGTGAAACTGATGTGCCCCATCGTCCTGGTTGGTAATCAGATATCGTATCGTTGGTAACATGTTGAAAACGATTGCAACTTAATGGTTTGGTCTATGAAAAACAAGGAAGAATTTCTGCCATTCGGTTGTCATTTAGTAGTGGGGAGAAATACTGAAATTGAAAGAGAAGACTTACAGCTGATGTTTGATGATTACAATCCGGGAACTAAAACATAAAACAATTGAAGCTTGCTTGAAAATATTAGAGCAGAAAACGATTTATCCGTGTCTTGTTTTCTTTCATATAAAAGATTTTCTATTCATCTTACTCGGCTCATAAGTAAATCAAATCTACGTGAAAAACGAAGCGATGGCGATGGTGGTGTTTGTTTCATATCTTTTTCACATTCAGTTCGTCCTTCCATGGGGATAAAACAAACAAAATGAAATAGAATGTATGCATTCATAGTGCTACGTATATGTCCATATACACGATAAATTTATCTATTCTTGTTCATAACCATATCACGTGGACACATCACATAAACATTTATTTGTAGAAACTGCTGTATAAAATAATAAAATTATTCTTCATTTTATCATATCGATTTGTTCATCCTGATGTTTTTCGTGTGTAACTCAATATACGGCAAACTTTTCTTAAGTATATTTGCCATTGAAATCAAACAAATGAACCGAACCAAAAGCAAAACAAATCTATCGATGAGTCATTTTTCTTTTCATGAAAACAGAAATATATTTTGGTTTTTCTTCGTCTACTTCTCTTTTATAAGCCTCAATAAATGATGATGTCACGTAACAAAACGTTCAATGAGATAGAAAAACAAAGATACATGTGAAACCCACTGTAGAACAAAATTACTTTGCACAAACAGATAAATAAGAAACAATCATAACTGTACCTTTTATCTCCTAATGTGATTTATGTCATTTCATTTAAGCAAAAATCAGCTATGTAAAATCATGCATAGCCAATCAACTATCCGATACACAATCTAGAAAAATATCAAAGTATACAAGGTCGACACTGCATGAGTTGAAAACGTATTTATTAACGAGAAAATTATTTATACACGAACAAAAAGACATGTCTCGTGATTAACTAGTATCGAAAAAGCAAACTATCAATGGTGAGTACCTATCTATTTTCAGTTATTTTGATCATTCTAAAAGTTCAAATTTTGGACTAATAAATTTAATTAATTTTAAAAACGATTGTCGTAAATTTAAAGCAATCAACCGTAGTTCATGATATTGCTGTTTATCTATATTATTTAATATTAGCATAGAATCTTCGAATTGAGAATTTCGAGAAAAATGATCGTATGCTAATTGTCGTTTTGTTCGATAATCATTTAGTAGAACTAAGTATTTTATTGATTTTTGTATGATAGTATTTACTTCATAATTTTTATTCGAAAATATAAGAATCTGTTGTGCAAATTCAAGAAATTCATGTATATATTCACGTATCAATTGTCGAAATTTCATTAAAGAACTATTTTGATCGATAGCAATTGGACACGATTGATCTTCATTCCATATAATACAATTAAATGTACCTTGTTCAATTTCATCAATAGTTATTTGTGAAAATGGATAATCATCAAGTATTTGACAAAGACTAGCTAATGTTTTAATCATGTTAGGCATCTGTTCAAATATTTTAGTTATGATACGAAGTTCAAATGAATCAATAAATGATGCTGATAATAATGTAGATGACGTAGAATAAATAGTTGAATTCTTTTCTAATTTATTATTCACTTGAGAATCATTTTGACAATGAGTTTCAGACAAATTTTTATTCAGTACAAATGACATTTTATTGACTAGTTCAGAAGAAAATGAAAATAATGAAAAGCGCACAGTAATTTAGTAAATTTAGTTGTACATTACGTTGTCAAGTTTGACAGTGTTTCAAAGTACACTGAATCTCTTTAAAATTTCCTTGATATAGAAAGACAAAATCTGCATGAAAGGTACTGAACTACCCCACTGTGTTTTTCTTCTTCTTTCAAATAGAATACTTCATAAAATGACGAGATTTCTAAAGAGTATATACACGAATCATCTACTTCATAATCGTATATTGGACTGTTGATTGAAAGCAATGTTGTCTTGTCTCCATCGAAAATACAAAGATGAACACTCTAGAAGTTTGAAGAACTCATCGGCTAAATTTACTTCATATATTTCTTTTTCCTAATTATTCCACACAATTCAATGGAGTGCATGATAATATCATCAAAGCAAAAAGAATGCAAAAGAAAAGTGTTCATAAGTAGGTACTGTTCAAGTTTAAAACTTTGAAAGTACTCTACTTTGCCTATTACTCCATGTATACTAAATGATAAATAATAGCAAAACCTCGAGCGTCATTTATAGCAGACTGAATTACCCCATCACAGTTTTTATCTAGGAAATAGGTAGAAGAGTAAAAAATTTCAATGCCAGTATTCCAATGAATTTCTAAAATATATTCCATTGTCTATCAATATTGTACAGACCTAAATCTAGATAAACATTCAACATTAGATTTACATCAAGATATTCCTGCTCAACAACTAAGAAGATAAGTGCTTGTTAGTCGAAGATAGACACTATGGAACAGTGAGTGTTTTGTTAATGTATGAAATTTCAATCGAATTATCAAGATTAAAAGCAATATCCTTGGAATATGCATTGTATACAAGTTGTATGAGATGTAAATATCCTTCGAAACGAATAAAATTTGTATATTCTACAAATGGTTGCATTCATAAAAGAAATCCAAAACAAAATAGAAGTAGTATGTGAATTTTTCGTCGATAGTTAGAAAGAAAGTTAATTTGTCAAGGAAAATTTCTCTGTAACTCATAACTTGCTAAACCTCTCGAAAATTTATGTATTAGATCATTTTCGTATTTATAAAGCTTCGTAGAAGATTATGAGAGAACTTGTTGAAGAAATCTTCATACTTCACATTCAATCGAATTTCATCTGCTCTTTCCAATGACAATTACAAATACAGTTAGTTCCTATCAAATATGCTTTTGAAATATACAAAAGAAATATTCTGCTTAATGAATCAATCCATGTATGTCATGAATAGAAAACAGATGTTTCTGTTAACTTAATAAACATTGATTTACATTGCGCGTTTTCACATTCAATTGGAAATCGCGATTGTGAGTGACTAACGTTCGTTAACAAAATGCAAGAAACACGTTTTTTACGCAAAACTTTCACTTTCCGAGCGTGCAAACGAATTAAAACTCTGATTCTGAGCGTTTAAATGCATTGATGTTTAACTTCTCAAATAATTGTGCGTTTAAATGCTCAGAATTAGAGTTTTAACTCGTTTACACGCTCGGAAAGTGAATGTTCTGCGTAAAAAATGTGTTTCTTGTATTTTGTTAACGAACGTTAGTGACTCACAATCGCAATACCAGCTTGAATATTTAAACGCGTTTTTTCCAAATGTTTGTCTGCTTTGGTATGGAAACAAATATTACGCACAAATTTGAAATGCAAAGGTTCGATCAGAACTTTTCGATTCAAGAAAACCGATCTTTCGGAGAAAGATTTGATCTAAAGAAAAATAGCGTTTGACGACAGTAAAGCACAAAAAGAAATGGAGTTTATCTTGAGGAAGACGGCACGATTGATTTTGTCGATACTTTTTTGTCGAATAATATTTTTGATTATCGTATTGTTTCATGAAGAATGATTCGTGTGAATATATTATAAATTTGAATATTATCCAAAAGTTGCATTATGTCTCTTCGAAGCTGAAAACTTTGTAGAAGATGTCTTGATGGTTCAGTTTATTTGAATATCTTCTCTCGTTCCCTCTTTACGTGCACGTGCTATATGGATTTAATCTATTTCGTGAGAAATTGTCAGATAAATCTTTTTCGTATGGTGAGTCTGTCTTGGTCGATAAGAACCGTTGAAAACTGGAAAATATTTCATTTTACAGACAATTTTTCTAGTTCAGCAGTATCAAGATTTCAATAAGAATGCTATCTAATAAAATAAAACCTTTGATTCTTCATGCCTTTGATTGCAAGAAAGCAATTGTAGTTTTATTTTCATGTATAACGCAGCCAATGAATTCCCAATACTCATTATGATTCTGACGCTTATCAACATTTGTGATCAAGGCAAAGTTTCGAACTTAAATCTAGTAGAATAAATTCTCGGAATTATGGTATAGAAATGAGAAAAAATAATGATGGTGAGACATTGTATTCTAGCTACTACAGTAAGTGCAAGAGATTCGTGTTAAATTTTTACAAGCGTTTTGTTGATTGTTCTATTATTTGATAAAATATTTTGTTAATCTATTTACATCACTAGGTTAAAATGACCATATAATAATATTTATATGATCGATAAGTATTTTTTCTTGTATGTTTGTTCTTTTCTCATTTCTTTATTCTCATTATAATTTATTCACGTCAATAGATTGCGACATCTTTCAATAAAATAACAGCACAAGAACGACGATGCAAAAAAAAATAAAAGAAATTTTTTTCAGCTATAAATATTCTCGTGCTTTATTATTTTTCCTATAAATACTGTAAGCACGCTATTTACACAAGGGAATTTAGCGTTTTCTTTTCCTACGGTTTCTGGAATTCAACAGAAGAAAATTCTTCAGACATAAGTGGAAAACTAAGGTTATTTACTTATGAAAAAGTACAAACTGTTCTTTTGAAAAGTATAAATAAATATTTCACGAAACAATTTTTTCTTTCATATTTAGATGATGAAAAGCATCTTCATTCTTGTTGTTCTTATCTGTTTAACTGTCATTAATGGAGAAAACCATGGAGATATCGTATCTTTTCTAATTGACGGTACACATCAAAAAACAAATATCACATGTTTCTGTACCGAAGATGAAAAATGTGATTCAAATAGTCGAACTTGTCGTATAACACATCCTGATCATGCTTGTTATGAAAGTTGGACTAAAGAGCTCAACGATGACAACATTTATCTTACTGCCGGGTATTATGGCATATAAATATTTGATTATTTATTAAAAGTTCATTTTGTGCTTGTTTTAGCTGTATTTATAATGAATTTTTATTTACACAAATTATCTGTAACGGTAATCAGACAAATCGATATATTATTTGCTGTTCAGATAAAGATAATTGCAATGATCGTGATGCATATGCTGATGAGATACGAGAGAAATTATCACCAAAAAGTAATTGTTTGAAACTAAGTAACGATAGTAAATACGTATACGTTATTGTTCTTTTTTTTTAGAAAAGCGTCAACCTGATCGGCTTCTAATGCGATTAACAATCATAATAATTATAATTATTTCATCTATTATATTTTGTTCATTATTAATATTTATTTTATTTTTTATTAGGCGAGAAAAGTATTTATTTACAAAAAGAAAACAAGTAATTATACGAATAGGCTTTATGCATCTTTTTTAGAAGAAATTCACCGAATGTTAATGGAACCAATCAATCGAATAAAAGATCTGGTTTATGTTTATCATTGTGTCCCCGATTTAAACGTTCAACATCAAGCGTTAAAAGTGTTCCATTTCCTGATGATGTATCCATAAGTTCAGATGGATGCAGTAAATTATCTGAGAATTTATTTTGACATTTGTACAATGTCATCTTTATCGTTTCTTTTTAGAAGATCGTTTATTAGAGTTAACTAGATTCGCCAAACAAGTAACATTAGAGAAAAAGATCGGTGTCGGTGGTTATGGTACAGTGTATTGTGGTCGATTTCATGAAGATACAATTGCTATAAAAATTTGTTTATCATGTGATGAACCATCATGGAGACGTGAAGTTTATATTTACGAAGAATTTCGTTTAAATCATGAAAATGTTCTTCGATACATTGCTGCTGATAATATAGTAAGTCATATTCAACAAAACGGTTTACAGTTGTTATTTTGACAGCGTTTTTCTTTTTTAATCGATTGTTCCTATAGTCTTCAGAGTTACTGCTAACGACGAGTTGTTCATTTCAAGTTATACGTATTTAACTATCGTGATTTTGTTCTTGAAACTAAGATATCGTTTCAAAGAAATGACTGAGTAGATACGTAAATCGAGTTTGTACAACTCACCATTTTCTATTACATATATAAACAGGTGATTTATGTAATGAATATGGTTAAGGTTAATATCGGCCATTTACTTCAAGGTTAATATATGAGTGTTAAATAATCAATGAAACTAAGTCAGCGAGTTGTAAAAGACGAATATGTATTTAGTCTCGAATGTAGAAATAAAAAGAAACGATCACACTTATCGACAACGGATCTATCTCATGGGCCTAAGATCTATCGTAGTTGAGTATATTTTTGTTCTTTGCATGCTTTATTAGTATAATAAACCAAGGAGAATATGTGAGTGTCACGTATCAGTCGTGATGGAGCTGCATTTCTAAAATTTCTTAGTCTGATTTTCATGGCGTTAATTTTGTTAAGAATATTTTATTCGAAATCAATAGATACTCGAGCTGCTAAGGTGTTGTAACACCGCTTAAAATATATATGAGATAAAATCTATTATTTTAATGATTATCAACATCATCACATAATAGATAATTCGGAGACTTTTGCAAAAAGTTCTGTTCTAACACTGCATCGTATTGAATATATTTTCGAAGAATTATACGATACTGCTTTGAATTTGACATTTCTCTAGTAATAAAGCACGTTTTGTCAAGTCATTTTTAATATACAGCCAAACAGTTAACACCTTTCTTTGACTTATTTGAAATTTCTCGTCGACATCGATAGAATTGTGCCATGAACGACTACTCGTAAGATGTTTTATTGAACTTAGTTCTAACTGCTAATCACATTTTATTACAGTTAATTCTTTGTTCAATTTTCATAACGGAAACTCTTTTTTTCCAAAACTAGTATATAGAGATACACGAATATTGAAGTATGTCTAGCAGAAAGAGTTTATTTGATATACTTCTTTCACATTTGAAAAGAGATTTGTCCATAAGTTTTTTAAGATCTTATTTTCATATTGTTAAAACAATTTTTAGAATGAGTAGCACACGAATTCATGAAAAACGAAATGAGATTGATGAAATGATTGCGAAGTAATGAAGAAGCGTTTTTACATCGATTTCGAGTTCCTATATCATTGAACAACGATTATCTATGACCAACAAACTTGATTCATACATTCGGCTACCCTACTTAGACATATATATTCCCAAAAGGGTAGAGTCTCGAACAAGTGTCATCGGTATGTGACATAGAATTAAAGTTATATAGATTGCATACAAACAACAGTTTTTAATATGATCTTCGAATCACACATCTACTTAATTGATGAGTTGCTTATTATATAGAAAAACAAATTGTATTTATCTGTCTTGTAATCGATTTAGTGATTATTTCTAGCTTTACTATTCTAGCTCTATGCTTTTTCCAACAAAAGAAAAAAACTTGTTTTCAGTTAGAAGCGGAAAAAGATTGGACGATTAGAGCTAAACATCACAGACGTGTGACTATTTTTTAAAGAATTTATTTTTAATGTTGTATGCGAAGTCGGTCATCTGCCATGCATATGTTTGTACTCTATCAATGGTATAAATTGATTGTGTAGATGTAGAAATGTAAACTAAAGGATGATAGGATAAAAAGATAAATAGTTAATCGAATTTCGAAAACTATTCTATCAAAATTTTGTACTTATGTTAGGCCCATTGATTTTTTATATGGAATATTTTTATCAAAAAGAATTATTTTTTCAAATTTTCAGTCGTTATGACTTATTTCATCTGTGTATCAGATGTTAATTTTAAATTCTTATACTAATAATATACATATCAGAACGAACAAATCCTATATCTAACTGAAGCTGTTACGAAACGCCATATTGTATATATCAATAGAAAATAAGTGCAGGGGTCACAGCTGTCTTTGTCTGAAAATCAGGAAAATAAGTAGGACAAATTTTGGGAAAAAATCAGGATTTTCGATAAAAATAGGATATTTTAAGTCTTATCATAGTACTATTGTTTAGGATGAAAGCTGCACAAAAGTATATCCATCAATGATAGCTTTTTGAAATTACTAGATTACATTTCTTCTAATCCATATTTCGATTTCTGCTTTTTCCATTTCGTCTGCTATTTTACGATGTGCATTGTGTAGGCGTTCTCCTTTCATCAGACACGTGACATTGGGGAGGGGGCACTTGTTCCTATGGGATTGGCATTTTTTTCTACCCGAAATCACATTTTCGTCTAAAAAATAGTCCTAAAAACAAATAGGAAAAATCCACACTCGCACTTTTAAAAATTCTATATCTCTCTGCATCACACCTTTCTGATCACTCCTACTTTTCTTTTTCTTGTTAGCCTGCTCTTCGCACACATAAAATAACCCTGTTATTTATAATCGAATGAAAGTGTTTACAAGAAAACTTTAGTAATTTGACTGAAACACTAAAATATGGAACATAATATTTAATTCAGTAACGAATGATCCGGAACTGTATGATTCAGATATCATTGAAGTACTAGTAATAAGCACTAATGATCAAGTAGTTGCTTTCAAAAATCAATTAATTCGAAATAATCGGACCTTTATCTGGTTACAAGGAAAAGTGGGCACAGTAAATAAAAATTTGAGTACAATCCTTTGTTTTATGGAGAGGGTTCAATAAATATTTCCATAAAATTTTTAAGAGACGTTGAGTATAACAGAATCACGCTTCAAAATAATGTCTATGTGACCCTCTCGAGAAAAATTTTGAAAAATCAGAAAAAAATCAGGATTTTTAGCCAAAAGCAGGAGAATCAGGAAAGTAGTATCGCTGCGATGCCTCTCAATCTAAAATTTAGATTTTTCCTTCAATCATAGTCACATTTAAATCTATATATTTCCCCAAGAATCATTCAGTCTACATCAACCATATTTAAAGGAAAATACGTAATATAAAAAAATGCTTTCTTTCTTTTCAAGGATTTTTCAAATCGTATCGAACTTTGGCTTGGTACGGAATATCATGAAAATGGTTCTGTTTATGATTATCTTAAGGATCATACAATAACAATACCTATCATGTTAAATATGATGTTCAGTATTGCTAATGGCCTTTTTTATTTACATTTGTCGATTGATGCGACAAATGGTTTGTATTTAACATTGATTATTTGATTAAAAGTAGAATTTTGATCGTATGTTCTTTTCCAGGAAAACCTGCACTTGCACATCGAGATTTAAAAACAAAAAATATCCTGGTGAAAAAAGATCTCTCATGTTGTATTGCCGATTTAGGCCTTGCCGTGAGAGAAGTTCGTCAAAAGTCGAATGATCTGCGTCTTAATCCTCATACTAATGCCACCACCACCACTACTACTACTACTAGTACTACTATTAATAATAATAATAATAATAATCAAGAACGTATTGTTATTGATGTGAATCCAAATCATCGTGTTGGTACCATCCGTAAGATGACAACATAAATTAGGAAAAAAAAGATTTTTATGCGTTTACCATATTTAGGTTACATGGCACCGGAAATTCTGGATAAGACATTCAATGATAAGAGTTTTCAATCTTATAAAGCTACTGATCTGTATGCGCTCGGACTTGTCTACTGGGAAATGCTACGAAGATGTCAAACAACGATGGAAGGTTGTTTTTCCCTTACATATGTGTTTGTTTAAATTATATTGGTAATTTTTCGTCTAATTCACTTTCTTAGAAAATGATACTGATGTATATCAATTACCGTATGAAGATGTTTTACCAAATAATCCAACATTTGAACAAATGTATGAAGTTGTCTGCTTGAACAAAGTTCGACCCGTACGGTCACCTCGGTGGGAAAACCATTCAGTAAGTATACTTGAGTATTGAGAATTGAAACAAAGTTGTCTTGATATTTATCTAGATATTTCGTTATGTATTCGGTTCATGCCAAGAACTATGGACTGAAAATCCAGCATGTCGCCCGAATAGCTATATTATCAAGGAACAGTTTCGAAATCAACGAAAACAATATGGTTATAAATAAAAATTGAATCTCAAAATGCATATTCGCAAATAATTTAATCTATTGTGAGCTTTGTATTTTGTTGTGAACAGTATTTAATATTAGTTTATTTTTGTTGTATCCGTTTTGCTTAACGAATCTAAAAAGAAAAACGTTTTTGTGTCAGATTTTATACATTAACTATTTTCTACTAATTGATCGTGTCATGCTTAAATTCGTTTTATTTTTTTTCTCAATTGTACATTAATTTGAAAGAAAAATTGAATCAATATCATAGGGAAAAATAAAGAATATAAATTTCTGTTTATTTTCAGTATTAATACTTGTATCATCATTTGGAAACACAAACAGTAATAGCAATATTACTCGGCCTGCAGTTTAGTTTGATATGATTTTACAATGATAGATACAGAACTCATGTAAGAGATATTTAAGCTGCACATATACATATATGAGATTGCTCAAATTGCTATGATTGTTATTATAATTTGTTGATCAGATGATTGCTTTGATTTTTTCAATATTTGATTTTCGTCGATCAATTAATTAGATTAAAAATTTAGTAAATTCTCGATTGCAAAGACGAGGATGTTGATTCGTTAAACTAATCATAACAACTTATAAAAGCATAGATGACGAGCAGTCATCAGATTTAATAAGATTTAGACACATCTTTCTCCTTTCTATCATACTCATATAATTCGATCGGTACATTATTTTTTTCATGAAATCTTGATATTTTCCTCTGCCCCCGGGAGTTAACAATATATTTTTTTGATCGAGAAGATTTATGAGGAAACTGTTCAGACTCATTAGAATCATGTTTCAAGCAATAGTTTTACATAGTCTCTCGCTCTATACTAAGAAAACTAGTTTAAAGTGTCAGTTCTTTTGATATACTTAAGATCATGGAAATATGTAAATTGTTGCATATCGGAGATAAGTATATAATGTATGACCTTTCTTAGCTGATTTCTTAAGAAAAGAAACCACAGAGAAATCTAAAATTCTCATGAAGGGCTGTCCTAGGAGAGAGTTAGAAGTGGTTTTTTAATAATTAGTATCTTCTAAGAGAGTATTGGTGGGACCATAAAGTTGATTGAATGCATACTGTGGAAGAACCTTATTTCAAGAGCCAAGAGCGAGAAAACTGAGTCGATTTCAAGATATATATGTATACGTAGTTCATTTATCTATAAATTATATAGTCTCATATTGATTGCAAATGACACATTCGTTGAGAAATTTTCTTAAATAGGCAGTTTTCTTTGAAATTATTGACTATCATTGAGCGATTGAATCAATATTTTTCCTCGAAGGATTTTTTGTTGTTGTTCAAAAGTACCATATCCACAGCTAGAAAAAATTTATATGCAGAAACAGTAGGGGTTCGACAACGAAGTCTTAACAGTTTATTGATATTTCGTATCCAAGAATTTCTTTCATTTTCAAGTGCAAGATTTCGAACCTATTCAAAAGTATTTCGTCGCTTATGAGTTACAATATATCACGAAACGTTCGAAATGATCACGATTATCAAATATAATCGTTGTTGAAGAACGATAAGAAAATTTCGTACAGTTTACATGCTTGATCTTTCCTAGACAGTGTTGAAATACACGAATCAATATGTTCTCAATATCCACATGATTGCCAAACGGTTACATGTTCTAATTCCAAGTGTTTTTTATCGAAAGATATATCAGTAAATCTCAGTTAACAGGAATATAGACTCGTTGAACTTTGAAACTTGTCATAATAATATTTCGAATTCAAAACGCTTAGAAAATATGTGTATGCATAGAATATTTATTTCTTGAAAAGAATTCGCTACTTCGAGTGAGAAAAATAATCAACAGTTCCTGTTAATTACAATCTCTATCGATGAATATTAGATTTAACTGGAGATTGATTTGTCTAACATGGCAACGATTCATTATTCTTAACTCAAAAATTTGATCGCATATTCCTAACTTCACCAGTGCACATGAAAACAAAATGTAGAGCATGATATTTTTTTATCGAATGAATCGCGCACGATTAAATACAAGAATAGATTCGAACGCAAAAACAACCGTCCGATAGCAAGAAAAACTTTGCCTTCAGTAGGATTTAACAGAATCAACTCTTTTTTAACAGAGAAGCAGCTTGATATATAAATACACTGTTTAATTTGTTCAAAATTAAAAGTTACTCTTAATTAGTATCAATCGGATCATCATCGCATATATCTACCAAGAAAAGCAAATGACTATTACGAAAAACAAACAGTAATCATTAAATTATTCAAGGAAAAGCGAACGAAGTCGAAAGTTCTTTCTTTATAGATATTTATAGTTGAATATCAGATAAAAAGTAGTCTGCAATTTTATCAATGAATATTCTAATAAAAAACATGGTAAAATCTTGCATTCATTTTTCGAAAGCAGATTCTTATGTAAACGAATGGTAACATGAACAGATATATTAGAAATGTCAATTACAATTTCATTCTTCAGCTTATGGAGGAATATAATTGAAGAGAATCAAATTTACGAACGCTCTATCTTTTATTTATTTCAAAAGACTGAAAAGAAATTTGGCTCACAAATATTCGTCAAAAATTGATTGAATGGAGACAATTTTGCTGATGTAATTGAATATTTACGACATAATGCTCAGATTATACTGCTATAAAACAGCTCTTATCTCATGTATTGTTTCTTGTATCTTTTAGGTACACTGAGAAATGACAAAAAAAAGTAAAGTTCTATATTCATTAGATATTCAATGCATATTGTTCAACCGAATCAAATACATATCAAAGCAAGAGGGGAAAAGTAAAACTTCCGAATTCCAGTGTACTGCAAGACTATTGAAAAAGCAGCACGTCTATCATGCAATAAAGCCGACATATTCCATCGCATTTCACCATTATTAAAATTTTTTCTTTTACAATGAGATATTTGAACACTGATGTCTGACCCGATTATGTGTAGTCTGAACTGTTTGTAGCATGCAAAAATCACAAGCCGATAAAAGTATTGAATCACTTAAAAGTTTGCAAGGATACTTTGAATACGGCGTGGAACTACATTGAAATATAAAATTATCCCTTTTTCTTCCACTTGTACAAAATGCATAAACGTCAAGTTCAACCATAAATATTAATTCTCGATTTCAATGTTTACTCGTGGATTGATATTGTACAACTCTGTAGGAAATAAATTGAGAAACTACTTCGAAGGCTATTTGATAAACGACATATCGATCTTTACTGAAAATCTTAGTTACTGATTTGAATCGGAAACTTGGCTCGTACTGGCAAAGTAAAAGTAATTCGGATCATTGGTTCATAATCATATTGACGAATTTCGTACAACTCTATCTGAACATCAGAAATTTTAAAAACTCTACTAATCGCCGTTACAACAAATATTCTCAGTTGAGAGCCCACATCGAGGAAGTCCTATGCTTCAAATTGACTTTAATTGAGATTTCCGATTTGATTCATTTGAGCTGGTCAAGTTTAGCTCTTTATTTTTCTCAACTTTAATATCGAAAATTCGATAGACTTCGAAATGAGGGGTCGAAATATCTGATAGCAACTACATTGTGATCAAGTGTATAGTGTAGATTTTGACGATAGTTAGATAAATAGTATAGAAAAACAAAATATGAACGAATTGGCTTTACCATTCCCGAGATACTGCTGTATGTTTTTAAAGAATTCGCAGATGATTGAAAAGTAATATAAATATTGAACTTGCAAATTTGACTTCACATTGGGCATGAGGAAGTTTCCTATTAGTAACTGACTTGTTTTGATCATTCTAGATTTCCTTTTTAATTCCCCTTCTCTAAAATTACATAATAATATTTATTGATCTATATGAATGACTTGAAAAACATATTTTTAGGTTAGCAGCAGTCTCTCAGACTAGAACTAATAGAAATCTGTCAAGTTTATCAGTAAACCATTTTCACTCAAATCTAAATGTGCCCAAAACATAACGGGAAATCTTGAGATTGAGTTTTCATGATGCAGCTCTTAGCAGAGAGATAAGGCATGCTGAGAACCAATATAGTAGCTGAGCAATGGTACCCTAGTGGTATGAGTGCTTCTTATCAAATTCTTAACTGATCAGTTGCGCACGATGCACATTTCTGTTTGTTTATATTTTGACTAGAACACAATTAAATGGGTGTAGAAAAAAAAATATGGAACTCAAAGGAGGAAACCCCCATGTAAAAACGTTTTGTTCAAAAAATCACTAAATAATCGATTAAAAATCGATTTTTAATCAATAGTTTTAGCAGTAATAATCGTAGAAGAATCAGATTTTAATCGATTATTTCAATTATTACTATTATAATCGATTAAACATATTTTTTTAAATCGATTATAATAGTAATAATCGAAATAATCGATTAAAATCTGATTCTTCTACGCTTATAACTGCTTAAATTATTGATTAAAGTCGGATGATTAAAATCGATTTTTTTGATTATTTTTTTACATCGGTCCTCTTGCTAGCTCGAAGTCGGGTATCAAGTTTGTTTTAGATAAATTTTGAATTTGATTATTCTATTTTTCAACAGTACCCATCCTTCTAATTCAAAATACATTCACTGTGTCTATCTTGCAGGAAAGACAATAGATAATTGTTTCTGTTATTTTCTAATTAACAAATACTCATGCATATGAAATAAATGTTCTCTAGATTTTTACATGAGTAAATTACCAAAACAGAGTTCATCATTATCACCGAAGAAGACAGCTTTTCATGTATCACCCACAGCATCAAGTCCTAGTCGAGGAAATTTAAATAGCGGAACTTCACCGCGTAGCCAATTCAGTGTTGGTGGTCGAGTTAGTTTTCATGGAACATCGGGAACAATAGCATTCATCGGTCCAACACAGTTCGCTGAAGGTTTGATAAGTTTCAATCATTTATTTTTTCATACTATCGAATTTTACAAATCAGGTGAGTGGCTTGGTATTGTTCTTGATGAAGCAAAAGGAAAGAATGGTAAGTACAGTTCTGCATGAATAATGCTGGTTCTTATGACGTGCTATGATTCGGAATCTATGTTCATGACATTACAATCTGATTGCAAACACTAACTTAAGTAGTTTTCTTCATCTTAAAATTTGAGGTAATGAATTGTGTGTTAGAAGCTTTGATCATGCTCCTTTGTCGTATGTATCCATTCCAAATATTAGCTCAATAGTTGACACCGTAAAAGCACTGGATTGAGGACAGACAGCTACGTTGATTCAGGACTGTATGTATACTCAACAGAGTTCATATCTTTATTGTCTTTAGATGGGTCATACAACGGTGTTCGTTATTTTGAAACTGACGCTAATTTTGGTATTTTCTGTCGACGCGATAAAGTTCAATATTTATCAATAAATGGTGCTGCTCAAATAAATTCACGAATTACACCTACAAGACTGACTACCATAGGTATCTATTTATATATATATATGCTTCAGTTATGAGAAAATTCAATCATCATCTCAAGTTATATTCATTTTTCAATTCTCGAAAGCTAGAAAGAGTATATCCCGTATCGGAAATGTATCAGCAACTTTGAATCATGAATAAACTCGATTTCTTTCGAGGAAAGAAATAGGTTGTATATTGGAATTGTGGATCTTGCTAAGGTTTTCTTCGCATCGATTTAGAACTTTTTGGCGAAATTTCTCTATGAAAATTCTATAATAAATCATATACGTATAGACCTCTTGTATGTTTATTTCATAGAAAGAAAGATCATAATAGTGGAAGCTAAATACAACACTACCATCGGATTTAGAGTCAGAAAATGCCATTTATTCATGAATTACAGTCTATTGGTTCAGTCTTGGTTTGAATAGTAGATAGGAATAAATCGTTATATAACCTGACGATCATGATGGCAGCTATGGTTTCAAAGAATTTTAAAACTAATTTCTTAATCACGAACATGGTATTTTATGAAACATAGAGAGAACGGTACATAGGAGAAACTTTACTTGTACGAAGTAAACAAGAATATCTACGAATTTTGATTTGATACATCGAACAATTTTGAAAGTAAAGTACCGCTTTTTTGATTCATAGCCAGTTACTTATATCACTTGAAAGTGAAAATTGACGGCTGACTCGTTTAGTTCACATGCCAAATGATAGATCTGTGCCAGGAAATTCGGTATCCGGTGGAGATCTCTTATGCGAGCATATTTTTTGATGAATTCGTACACAGCAACCTCTTTGAGTAATTCACGAAGTCACATCCAAACGGTGTTCAGTTTCTTTTGTGCGTAAAAAACATAAAGAAGAGATTCCTTTGAGATTATGAGTCGTTTGGTTCACATGAATATCTTTTCTTGTACTATAGATGAAACAAACGACACACATGGAACTAAAATAACTAATTTATCGGATCCATCATCTTTGAAAAGCCTTGAAATCAAAGATCGAGTTGTCATTGGTGGAACAAAATACGGTACACTGAAATACATGGGCCAAATTCATGTTGCCGAAGGTATTTGGTGTGGTATTAAATTAGATGCTCCATTGGGTAAACATGATGGCACACTTAAAGGAAAACGATATTTCAAATGTCAGCATCGTCATGGTATATTTGCCCCGTTACATAGTGTAGCAAGAATAGAGACTGATTCACATGATTCACGGGCACTTGCTCGACAATCTATTATTTCAACAGACTCAAATGACCAATTTTATGATTCCCCAAGTGATGGTTCGACCTTTTCCGAATTATCAAAATCATCAAACAGTGCGAATTATTTTCCATCCCGATCACCAACAATCGAAACAGTAGCATCGACACCAACATTAAGTCTACTAGAAAAGATAAAGGAAAAAGATCGAATTATAGCAAAATTAGAAAAAGGCAATGAAAAGGATCATTTAGAACTTTTGAGTTCAATAGAAAAACTAAATCAAATGAAAGAACATCTAAATTCATTACAGCAACAATATGATTTAAAAGAAAATCAAAATGAAAAATTGATCATAGAGCAAGTCAAATTGAAACAACGTTTAGAAAACTTACAAATACAAATCGAAGAATATCATGATCAAGAATCAGATACAGATCTACCAAAAACATTTAAGGATAATCAACAGTTATCATCGCTAAATGACAGTGTAGTGTATGAAGACACAAAAGAAAAACTTGAACAACTGGAATCTATGAATAAAAATTTACTTGATGAAAAGAAATTCCTCGAAGAAGAATTAAAACAATATAATGAAATTAAAGAAAAAGAAAAGCAAATAGATCAGTTTATAACTGCATTAGAACAACAGATCGAAACACTTTCATGTCAAGTATTCAATCTACAAGAGAAAGGTATTAAGAGTCAGTGCGTTTTTGAAATTATATTTTTCTTCTATGCATTTTGATTGTTTCAGAAAAAAGTCAAACTGCTGAATTAAACGAAAGAGAAACACTCCACAAACAACAAATGGCTAAATATCAATCACAGATGGATCAAATCATTCAACAAGAACAAAACGTATGATTTCTGTTTCTTCCCAGAGAATATTCTTTTCAACAGATTTAGAAAAGATTAATCCAGTAAATCTATTATAGTGATCTGCAGAGTACCTTTGATCCTACGCCTTAGTCGGACTAACCAAGCTAGATATTAGGTATTTGTGATAGGCGAGTACTACAGTTTTTCATTCCGTGCACAAAAATCAAAATTAAATGTACCAAAAAACTTCAGTTAAATATATTTCCAGCCCACTCACCCCTTCCTTCCCTTCACTTTCAATGATTGTCTGCCAGTACATATTATCTGTCATATAGACGTACGAAGAGAGTTTTCGTTTATATTGAAATTTCTCATAGCCAGAAATTATTTCCATATCTCTTTGTGGGTTAGTTTTATCAACTAGCTGGTGACTTTGATGTATTACTTCTTATAGTTAGTCATCTTACATCATAAGTCTCGCAGTATATGAACTAAATTATTTTAACTCATATTATCAAAACGCCTAGTTAATTTAAGTATGTCTGGATCCAAAATAATCGAGAGTATGAGTTACTTTACTGAAATGTTATCATCGAAGAAGTATATAGTTATTGTTAGTTTTAGGAAAGATATTGTGCAATTAAACCTCTGCGCGTATACAAATATTTTCCACTCAATACGCATATAACTTTCAGATGATTCTACATTTTCTTAGGAGTCGTTTCTTGATATTTAATCGTCAAATAGCCTTGATGTGAACATCTAAAAATCTTTCTAAAACTCAGGTCTCAAAGTATCTTTAAATTTTTCAATATGCTTCGAAATCTGCAACTATATATACTAGTTAATCTATGTAAGACTCATACATTGAAATAGTTTCAAGAACAAATGCTCAGAACATTCATTTTTTGGAAAACTCACATTGTGAGCATAAATACCAAAATGTAAAATATAATTCAAGTCGAAATGTTGAAAATTTCTTATGCGTCCTACACAAGTCGAAAGTTCGCTATTGAGTAAATTAGCATTCAAAAGTTGAGAAAGAATTTTCGCAAAATTCTATTGATCTATTTAAATTAGGAAAACTATCACAATTTTCCATGAAACACATGGATCGTTTTTATTTCTTATCAATAGCATATCAGTTCAGTATAATGTCGCTTTAGAAACGTTTACATTAAGATAGTACTATTTAAGTTGCAGTGACGGTGTAATTGATACAAAGGAACACAAACTGAGACAGATGTAGAAGGATTCCATGGACGATTTAATCTTGCCTCTAATTTTGACAGATGAACTTGCTTTTAAATATCTTATAACATTCCTCATAGTTCTATTTTTAATCATCTTACTGCACAAGCTAGAGTCCTGGTTAACTTTCAATGACATACAGTATTATCTGGCTAGAAACGTGTCTTTGTAAGTAATATTACTGTAAGATCATCATTATAATGAATCCATAATAAAGACACAGTTCATCAATTTTATCTAATAAAATGGCTCTGTCGTTTTTAAATCGTCGCCCAGATTAACAGCTCTAAATGAGATCTGATATTTGTCATGATACATTGTGAGCGGATCATTGTTGTAGAAGCTCCAATATTTCATGTATTTCAACCTTTCTCACAAAACTACACATGAAAATTTTAGAATAAATTGAAATTAGCAGCATTGGAACAACAGAAGTTAACAAACGACAAGCAAATCAAGGATTTGCTTAACGAACTGAAGCAATACAAGGAAAGTATTGTTCCTAATTTAGAACAAGATTATCAAATGCTGAAGTCAGAATTATACAATCGGGGTGAATATCACTCAACCTTCGGAATCACTAATCATTCTCTTGTATTTCGTTAAGATAATACAACTAATGTGGCAATTAGTGAACGTGAAGCCTATTATGAAAAACAAATAAAAGAATACGAAAGTAATCTGAATCAAGCAGCGCACACAACCAACATTATCCAAAAAGAATTAGAAAACCTAGAAGATGAAAAGGCTTTACACGATCAAAACTTCCACAATGTCATCAATACATTGAAACACGAATATGAGAAGGAACATGAAATATTAAAAAGTCAACTTGCCGAATTCCATGACAAAGGTTTTATTTATTGATTGTTTCTTTCATTTTCAATGTAACATTTCTGTAGATCAAGCACATGATGTCATTTTGAACGAACGCATCGGTCATTATGAAATCGAAATCAAAGAATTGCAACTTAAAATCAATCAATATATTCGTGAAATGCAAAATCTTCAAGATAGACTAACAAAGATACAAGAGGAGAAAGCAAATGATGAAACACACTGGGGTCATATGATCAATAAATTAACCGACGATAATGAAGCTCTGAAACTTGAATTACAAGAACAAGGTTTTCTCATCTCTTGTTCATCTTATTTTCTCATAACTATTCATATTTCCTAGATCTCATTCGGACGGTAGCTATGAATCAGCGTGAAGCACAATATCAATCACAAATAAAAGAACTTGAACAGAAGAAAGACGCATC